>JAKSZP010018585.1:0-146002 GCA_022478985.1 Massospora cicadina | reverse complement strand
AATTATGGTTGGTTCACTTGAATTGAACAGAAGATGTTAGGGACATGTTTTCCAACTCTTTCTTTTTAGGTCTTGAGGATGTCTAATCACAGAATTTTAGCCAGGATGGGGAAGACCATCACTGCTGAGACAAGGATGGGTGTTTTAATGGCAACGGCTGCAGTTTAATTGAAGAGGTGTCAACTGAGGGTTAGATGACCAAATCCTCAATATAAATTTCATAAGATTCACTATAATAAAGGAGGAGTAATTAGGAGAACAGAATTATATAGTTCTAAGTTATTCATCTGGTATATAGTTTAAAGAGTAAACTATCATCAGCTTCCATAGTGCTATTCATTTCAAGGATATTATTGCTGTGTGCAATAATTGGAAGACTCTTAGAGAAAAGAGTAAAGATCTGAGCGGGGATCTAGAGAAAGAGACACAATCAGGGATTACTGCTGAATGTGTGTTGGACTAAAGAGACTGTCACCAGGGAATCTCAGCAAAGATCAGGTTGGACTGAACAAGGGAACAAATCCCTATGATGATGACATCACAAGTATTTAATTGGGAATACTGTCCAAGCGTTGGGCTGAAATATAAGAATTCATACTTAACTACAGATAATAGTCGTCATACTATTATTGAACAGTAATCTAATATACTATACAACATGATGAAGTGCTTGAGGAAACTGAACCTGTGCAGTAAAAAGATTACTAGGGTTGTTTGTCAATAATAACCTGAACTAGTAAATTTTTACACTTTCCAAAAACATCCCTTTCATATGAGGAGTAGAGCAAGAAGCTTCATTTGATTCTATGAAGAGTTTGATGGGGATTACCAATCTTACAACATTCAGACCATGGGAAGCCACGCATCCTGTTTACCAACGCCTCCAACTTAACTGTAAGCCCCATCCTTTCTCATTTAGATGAGCACAGCATTGATCAACCAGTGTCATATAGAAAAATGCTTTCCAAAGCAGAGAAAAATTGTAGCATTTAAGGGAAAGAGTGCCTAGCTGTTCTCCTGGAGGTGAAAATTCATGTCCCCTTTTGTATAGTAAAGAACTTTACAGTTTTGATAGACCACACTTTTTTAAAGTGGCTGCAAAACATGAATGAACTGACAGGAAGACTAGCCCTTTGGGCTCTCAATCTTCTGCACTATGACATGAATACTGTCCACCAAGATGAAATGAAGCACATGAATGAAGATGGACTGTCTCTTCTGCCCCTACTATACCTTGACAATAGCGAAGCTGAACAGTTACATGATCTACTTATGAAGCCAGACTCTTAATATGACGAAGATGTACCAGTTCAGAAGATTCTTAGACAACATGCTCATAACATGAAGGTTTCTAATAGATTACTTAATAAGAAAGTTGGAATTGACTGGCTACCTTACTTGCGACCTTCTGAACGGGTACCAGTCTTAATGGAAGCCCACAATACTTAAGGCCATGGACGAGCCAGAAAAAGTTAAGAATTTTATCAAGGACCACTACTATTGATAAAACTAGACTCTGTATTGAAAGTCTTAAATCTTACATCACTTGTAAAAAGCAGGTGCTTCATAAGTCCAGGTACAAGTATTAACCAATGATCCCTATGCAGCCATTTCACACCATCAGTTTATATGCCATAGTCCAATACTTGAATCCACAGGAGGAAATTGATACACCCTAGTATGGTTTAATAATTTCATGAAGATGGTATAAGCAATTGCCTTTTTCTCCAAACAGACCGCTAAAGCTATTGCTAACATTTATATCATAGCTTACTTACTAGGCATGACTTCCCGCAGGTATTGCTATGTAATAGTGAGTTAAAACTTTATTCAAGAGTTGTGAAGGTCTTTTAATTCAACCATGGGAACTTAACAACTATTCTCAGCACCTTACAGCCCATCGCAAAATAAAAGTGTAGAGAGAGCAGTTTTGACATTGGTCTCAATAATATGCAAGGTGGCCACTTCCAATCCATTACACTGGAATTAATATCTCCTAAGTGCATTGATGGTTTACTGAGTAAGTTTCCATCAAAGATAAAAATGTTTTCCTCAAAGGTTTTATACAGAAGAGAACGTAAAATCCCGTCTTTATTGGCTCATGAAGTTACTAGTGATAATAATTAATGACTTAGAAAGTGCTTAATAAAATAAGTCTAGAATGTTAAGGAACTTCGGTCAGAGGCAATGTCAAATATAGCAAGGTTGTTATAAAAGACTGTCAAGCATAAAATCTAACTCTTCAACCTTTAACTGTCTTTGAGATTTCAAGCTTAGTCCTATCTTATCACAATTGAATAGCACCCTAAGGAGGAAAATTAGAATCCATCTGGTATGGGCCATACATTATCACTTACAATTATAGAGATGAATACTCCATCAGGTCCCTTGAAATTGGAGTAATTATCAACTGCGTTCATAGCCAACTCTTGAATCAGTACTCACCTTAAAATAGTCTTGAAGGGGCTGATGTTAGATGTCCTGATATTAACATGATGGGAAGAATATCAACCATTTAATTCCCTCAACCGAATTGATGCCTATACCTGAGAAGGAGGTTAAAGAAATCAGGTTGATAAAATACCTGGAGAAATTGATAATTGCACAGCTCAATTCAACTTAGAAAAATTATAATAGATTATATCAAGCCTATGGTATACCCAATGAAGTCCCACATTATTGAAATTATAGATCATCTGAAGGTTAGGTGACAATGGCTCAAGGTGGCACTCAAGGCAACAAATTAAAATGAAACTGAAAAAGGGTAAGAATTAAGAAGCTTCCATATGATCAACCTAAGTGACTATCAGTCTCATTTAACTTGGGTCTCAACTCAACTTATTTACCAATCAAAAATATGATACAAAGGCATTAAACCAATCAGAATGCATCACCTGAGTAGGAGCTTTACTTTTGGATTTCTACCACTAATAATTTTATCAATCTCTTTTCCTAATGGGGCTTTATTGTTGATGCAACATACAAAAACCCAAATTCAAAATATAAAGTTACATCTTTACTTCTACATCACACTTTAGTACTTGACTTCAGTAAGTTTAATTTCGCCATGCTTACCATAGGACGGATAATATAGCTGGAGAACATAAGCGTTGACTTGCCACCCTTTTTAAATTAAAACCTTGTCATGTGACTTAGTTGGCCTCAATTATTGAATGTCAGGATTCTTAGGCATAGCACCATCAAATTGAATTGGAAGCCACACATTGTCTGACCAAAAGTCTCTCTTCTAGAATTTTCCCCCTTTGATTTTTATTACTCCTTCCCTTTGAGAGTTTATATTGTTGAATGTAACTTATAAAAATCCTTTTCTAAACTAAAATAACTTTATTTCATTAATTCTATAACTCACTTTGGTACTTGGCTGAGATAAGTCCATATTGCCATAATTACCATAGGGCAGATACTCTATTGGGTGGGACATAAGCAGTGTCTTTGCACCCTTTAAAATATTTAATATACTTGTAGTGCGTCTTAGATAGCTTCAAGTATCAGCTACTGGGCTTCTTGAGCATAACATTATGGAGCTCAAAATTAGAAGACTAACACCAACATCAAGCCATCCTTGGAGATGAACTAGCAATTTCAATCTCTTACTGAGCAAGTTCAGCTGAATATGTAGTTCTAAGGTCAAAACCCCTCAAAAATCTCCAGTGCTTTAATTGTAACCAGCTGGGGCACTATTTCCATCAGTTCAACCCCTTTCTTACAATGTCAGATTACCATCTGAGTGGCTATTGCCCTTAATGAGCAAGTCACCAGACTTGGTCCACTCAACCTCAATTAAACCAGCTAACTTACCTCCTATGGTTCATTATTCTTATTAACCTCATATAAAAAGTTTCAGTCTGACATATGATTGAAAATATCTGATTCAAAAACCACTTTGAAATCCAATCTGATCAACGCCCCAATGGATGAAACCAATAAAGTAACCTTATTTTTGGAGGAATACACCACCATGAAATGAATAACTGAAACACCCTGAACTATACAACAGCACCCTTTTCCAAAAGAAGATTAATATCAATGATCTGTCAAACAAAGAAACACCAAATTCCTGAACCCCAAGGATTACCTATAGAAGAGGATGATGAAAACCACAATTACTAATCAAATAAAAAGAATTATTCTTGCCCAATTTTGTTACTAAGAATAAAAGTGAAATGAAAGAGACCCCTCAGCCCAAAACCCACACTGTTCAGAAACAAGTCTTGAACACACCTATCTTATGACCTCAACTCTGAAAAATAATTTAGAAATCTTAACCTCTTATGATAATCTATTAAACTTTCCCACATCCATACACTACCCAACAAGCCATCCCTTATCAACCTAAAGTTATTTCTGCTATCAAAAAATGAAAACACCATTATTTACATGTTTCTCAGTGACCTGTGAAAATTGAGTCGCACATTAAGCCAGGATTTACAACAAACAAATGGCCTTACTCACATCCAAAACGTCAACCAAACACCTAAGCCTTTTTCAATAGCCATAAGGCACCCCACATGCAGGGATATCTTTTTGGATACACCTTCCAAATTATATTGGATCTCAGGTCTTTTGTAAAAATCATCACCAAGATATCCCTGAGTGACATTGGCTACAAAGACATACTCAAAAGAAATTTCATTAGCTTATTGGCCTGCAGTTCCCAACAATCCTGTTGCAGCCAAGTTTTTGACTTACTGTTGAGATTGTTGACAAATTACAATCTCTTTTTTGCAATTGTCTTTGACCACGAGTACTTTCCCATAATATTGTCATTTCAAGCCCTTAATAAAAATCGGAATACTATGAACTTCAAGAACAATCAGTGGTTCATCCAAACCAAGTAAAGAATTAGATCACAGCTAATACACTACAACCACACCCCTACCGCCCAAGACATACCACTTGCCCAAATCACTCAACATTTGCACCAAAAATCTTAAGATATAAAAAACTTCAGAACATCTCAAGAAACAAAAAGGTAAACTGCTTCAACACATCAAGAACTATGAAGGTAATATCAAACAAGGTGAAGAAAATGTTCATTTTTAATTTGGGACAACATAATAATGATATTGGAGACATCAAACCAATTCATCAAAAAGCTGTATTGAATACCTTAAGCCCAGGAGCACTTTGTCAACACTAAAATCAAAAAGGGGCTTACTAATGGGATTACTTTTTACTCTCAATCTTCATGGGAGGTCCTCATAGTTGTGGTACCTAAAAAGAATAAAAACTCAGATTATGAAGTGATTTTATCCCACAAACAAGGTTACAAAAAAGAATGCTTTCCCATTGCCCTTAATTTTTAACATCTTCAGTGCCTTGGTAGGGGCATTGTATTCACCAACATCAACTCAGTGGACAACTCAGATCTAAAATCCCTCACAGCAGAATGAATCAATTTCAGATAAAGGAAAATTACTAGACCTACTGTCAGAAAACCTTTTACCTTCTCACCAGTCAAAATGGTTTATGATCACTATTACCATATATCAATCTTATAAGTTATACTAATCACTATCTCATTAAATTGATTCTTATGAGTTCAGAATATTTAGGATATTATTGACCCTTTCAATAATTTTCCACATATATGCGTCCAAAAAATGGGTGGTTTTGTAAATCTAAAAATGAATAAATGCGTCCAAAAATGTGTGTTATGTAAATCTAAAAACTCATATATGCTAAAAAAAATTAGGATTATGTAAATCTAAAAACGCATATATGCGTCCAAGAAAAAAGGGTTATACATATCCCTGTAACGCTTGTTAAAAGAATGATATGTGTATATTGAAGTTCAAATTTATAAAGGTAGAAGGATGTTTAGATGGCCTCTGGAAAAATGTTTAGTTTCTTTGTATGTGGTAAACTCCTTTAAGAAAGTACTTTAATAAATAAAAAATTATTTTTTAAGTTCACTTTTGTTAACATATTTTTTTAATTTACTGAATATTTATGTTACAGAAAGGACCAAAAAATTATAAAAAGTGTAAATTTTGGCTTATAAATTTTTGCTAACTTTATGGGCCATATAATAAACGTTTTATTGAGAATCAATGATAGGGCTACATCGACCAAAGCAAGTTTTAAAAATTGAATTTCTTTTGGCTTGCAATCCAATTTATATTCACACAAATATAGAAACATAACCCAAGTTTTTTCAATAATGACGATTTAGCTTTTTCACCTCATTAAATAATAAGAAGATAAAATTTTTTCTCTTGTACACTCTAAAACATCAAATTGTTATCAGAGATGACAAGCTAATTGCACAAAGACTAAATTGGACACCACAAGCATGTGAAATCATCCACAAATTCCATAAAAGGTAACCAGTGTACTAATTTGACCCTCAATAGTTTCATGGCAATTCCTAACTAAAACTTTAGTTGAATTTAAATATCTACACAATCTTACTATTACAAACCTATAGAGTAAACCTTCAGCTGACATAATTTAAACAAATGTTCATGAGGCCTTTCAAGAAAAGACTACTCATATTTCTTTTCAATATGATTTTAATTTATTGCGGGGAAGGCCAACCATGGGACAGACACTTCCGAATATGACTCAGACGAGACAAAACTTGGTACCAGGTGAGGCACCCCAGAGAAGCGATGCTATCTCTTGTTGCCAGCGGGAACGCCACTTATGGGAAGGGGGAGGGAACGTGTGTAGGGGGCGTAGCCACTATTGAGCACGTGTGGAGGAAGGGGTCTGATTTGATGAACCAGACTGGATACCAGGAGGAGACCAGCTGCTGGCGACGTGGTGGGAGATATCCAAACATCAATGCTTGAAAGTGATCCACCAAATGAGACCGGAATCTGTGGACAGCTTCAGGGAGGGTGGGGATGGATCTGGCAATGGCATCCAAGACAATCGTGTGGATAGTCCACATGGCGATTGCAACCACCAGAGCATGAAGGGAGGGTGGGAGGGGGGAGGCCATTGATGAAGCAAACATATCTTTTGACAGACTTAAGGGATGTGTTTGATCCTGGCCTAGCAGACGTTGGACTTCGCGCCATATTACTTTAGAGGTGGGGCACTTCTCCAGGCGGTGAAACAGCGTTCCATACTGGCCACACACGACATAGGATGAGTGTAAAGCATTAGAGCGCTCAGCTGTACAATACACCCGCCTCAGGCAGCGCCACACATGGGAGCGGACTTGAGGCTGCAACAGAGGATGGTGTGCATATTTCCAGATAGTCTTTTGGGTTTCAGTGGAATAAGGGATGTCCATCATGTCCAGGTAGTCCACCCTGGATAGGACTTGGGGTCGAATGGGGATCACGCCATCATGGATGGGTAGCCCCTGTACCTCTTGTGTGAACTGAGGAGAGGGGCAGCCTCTTCGGGTTGTATGTCCACTAATACGAATTCTCCACTCTGCGCTTCTCATGGAGAGTAGGATTCGTTTGTAGTGGGTTTTGGTCCCGTGAGGACCTGTGGCTGATGTGTGTGATGCGAGTTATTTCATCAGGGAGTGGGGGTTTGATGGATTGTTGAGGCCCAAGGCTCGGGAGAAGTTGGAGTGGGCCGCGCGGGACCAGTGTTGGGATGGGAGTGTAGGAGCAGTGACGGCCGCAATCCAGGTGCCTAGGATCTTGGCGGCATGGGCTTTGAAGTCAAGTAGGCCCATGCCACCATGATGATCAGGGCTGAACATGACCTCTAGCCGTACTAGTGGAGGGCGGCCTGACCAAAGCCAACCTTGTAGCAAAGCATACAGGGATTTGAAGAAGCTTAGGGAGAAGGGGATGGCGTGGGCTCCAAACCAGACTTTGGATAGGAGCATAGAGTTGGCAAGAACAACCCTGCCAGTGAGGGTAGTAGGGTGGGCTCTGAGAGAGGCGATTCGCTTCGTCACGTTGTCCAGTATATGGCACTCCATTACTGCTGACGCGTATCCTCCTGCCTCCAACCACACGCCCAGATGGCGTACCAGTCCTATGGTAGGTCGCGGCATAAAGGGGAGCACCAGTGGAGCGGTGTGTTTTGAGTTAGTAAGTTGTGGACTTGGGCGAGCAGATGGGCTGGGTTGGGAACTACTTGCTGGGGCCCAGCAGTTCTGAAACCGACCAAGGAGGATGATTTCGGTTTTGGAGGCATTCAGTGCCACATTGCTTACCCGGAAATATTCCTGGATGAGGGCTTCAAGCGTGCGTGCATCTTTGTTATTAGACACCCCCACCACGCAATCATCTGCAAATGCCATCATCTTGACTGGGGTTTGGCCTGGCACATGGACCCCAGTGAGTTGGGCATTCACATTTTGCAGTAGTGGGTCAAGGCTGAAGTTGTATAAGAGTGGGCTCAGGGGGTCCCCTTGTCGCAGGTCCCTTTGAGGACGGACTACTTCCGTTAGGAAACCTGGGCCGTGCACACCCATTGTTGCAGATTCCGTGAGCAGCATCACCCAGTTAATGAAGCGGGGAGGTAGGCGGAATTGTTGGAGGCAGGCCCTAAGGTATTCCCAGTTTACTCTATCATAGGCCTTTTGTTGGTCCAAGAATACAAGTGCCCCAGAGGCTGTGGACTGACACACATTAGCCACAGAGTGCACGTTATCCCAAATCAACCTTCTGGGGATGAAACCAAATTGTTCTGGAGAGATGGTGGCAGATGCTACAGTCCCTAAACGGTTAGCCATGATTTTTGTTAAAATTTTGGTGTCTGTGTTTGTTAGAGAAATGGGGCGCCAGTTGGCTAAGTCTAGCCTATCCCCTTTCTTGAAGAGTGTGACTGTAAAGGCCTCATGTCCTCCTGGTAGGAGGCGCGTTTCCAACAGGCTTTGGTTGAGTGAGGCTAGCAGCAATGGGGATATATATTTAAAAAATTTTTTGTAGAACTCATATGGAATGCCATCTGGGCCTGGGCATTTTCGGTTTGGCACACCGCGAATAGTAGTCCATAATTTGTTTGGAGTAATTAAATTCATTATTTCCAGGTATTGGAAAATGGTGCGGATATGAGCTCTGTTGAGAAATTCCGCCATTTTGGCCAGCTGAATTGGTTCAGCTCGGTATAACTTGGAGTAATATCTTTGCATTTTGATTGCCACTTCAGCCAGTGTGTCCACAATAGAATTATCCAATCTTCGCACCTGTGTGCAGGCCACGCTCTAGCATGGTGCAAAAAAGTTTTTGAAGAAGTATGCGGTGCACTTGTCACCTTTAGTGATGCGTGTGGCCCTGTATTGGACACAAACCCAATGTTTGTGTTGCCTTTCAAGTGCGTTGAGGTGGGCTGCTGCCTCCGCCCACTTCTGGCCCCATGCAGGGCTATATCCTGAGGCTGGAATGTTGGACTCCAAGTGGGCCAATTCTACCAGCACACGCAATATAACTGCCAATGTGGCTCATGAGCATCTGGATGAGAGATGGCGATAGTGGCGGATGGTGTCTTCTTTGAAAGTTGCCCATGTGGAAATGGGGTCCGCGCAAAACAGTGCAACAAATGATTTTGCCAAAGTTGCCTCTTCCACCCACGTGGAAAATCCTGGCGACGCAAGCTCTGGGGGGCAGATTTTGCACCAATGTGGGGCCTTTGCAACTGTGACAGGTAAGTGGTATGTTATCGAGACCAGTCAGTGGTCGGAGAATTCCATTTTTGTTGTTTTGAAGTGGGAGATGTGGGGTTGGAATTTTGCCAGCGCTAGAATAAGGTCAATGCGGGTCATGGACCTTAATTGGCCGTTGTGGACGTGGGGACGCGTCATGTTTTTGAGCAGTGGGGCATGTCATGGCAGCGCATCCATTAGCTCAAGGGTGGCTTTTAGAACGCGTAGTTCTACATGACCCTGTGGGGCGTGGGGTGAGGGCAGCCACCGGTCCGTTAGTGAGGTTAGCCAACAGTTCATGTCACCAATTAGGAAAGAATCGGGGGGTAGCGGGAGGGATTTGACCGATGAGAAAAATTCCCGACGCTCTTGTGCACCATTTGGGGCATAAATGTTGATGATTGTGTGTGCAACATCGGCCCATGAGAAGGTGACAACAAGCACTCAGTCATTTAGGAATGTTTCTGAAGATGTAAATTTGAAAAAATTGTTTTTCTGAATTAGCACCCCACAGTGCTTTGACCAAAAGGATAGGGATGGTAGGAGCATTGTTTTCCAAGCTTCCTCAGAACCTCATGGACAGTGGGTTTCCTGGATGGCCAGGATATCCACGGGTAAATTATTTTGTAAAAAACTCAGTTTCCTAGCCCGGGATGGGGAGGCCTTGAGTCCAGCGATATTCAGTGTCCCTAGAGTGAAGGTTTCCCCCATCGCACCTTAGGTGTGAGGGGGTGGGCCCCTGGCCCACCAGCCTCTTCCAGGTCCCCACGGGCTTTCACAGCAGTGCGGGTATTAGCAGCAATGCTATCAGGGTTTTTGTTAATTTTTGTGGAAAGAGTCGCATTGGCTTTGGCCTTCACTTTTTGTTTTCCCAACGTCGGACGAATTTTTTGTGGTGCGGATAAGTTCGGTGCACCATCGAGTGGGGCAAAAAAAATTTTTTTGGTTGGGATAGGTCCCAAGTCAGTTTTGACCGGGGCTTGGGAGCAGCAATTGGGTGAGATCGAATCTCCCATCAGATCCTCAGATTGAGTGGCCCATTCAGCTTAGGCCTCCCAATCTGATTGGGTGATGGATTCCCGAGTTGCTTCCGCCGTGAAGGTCTCCATGTCCTCCTGGCATTGTGAGTGTGGGATGGTGGTGGTGACCTTGGCTGCTTCCTTGGCCGCGGTCCTATGGGCCTGCTTGGCCTTCTTCCACTCCTGCAGGGAGATGGGCTTTACCAATAGGTAGCAGCCTTGTGCTCCCCACGGGAAAGCCTCTTTGGTGCTTGCAGTTGGTTCATAGTGCGCCTCTCCGCTGGCCATAGGCCGCCAAGGGGTGCTCTTGGAATGTAACGCCCTCTTTGATGGGGCACACGTGTGCCTTATGGCCAAATGCATCACAGTGGGTGAAAATGGGGGGCGCGCTGTCCACGGTTACCTGGAATGGGTGGGTGGTGTGCCCTGCGATGTCAATAAAGGTGGAGTGCGGGATCTGGGTTAGATCATTTGCGATCTCCTCAGTTGGGGTCAGAACTGCGATGGCTTTGCTGGTGCACAGGTGTGGCATCAGTGTGAAACGTTGCATTTCGAAAGATTGTATTTTGCTGTATATGGCGAGACCATCTTTCAGGTGTTGTTCTAAAATGTCACATTTTACCGTAGTAGGCAAAAAGTCAAACATGAGGAAAATTTGGTTTGATTTTGTCCATCTGGTGCATTTAGTTTCAATGACCCATTGCCCTTCGGGGAGGTTGACCACTACGCGCACCGCTGCAGCCTTGTCTGCTGCTATTTTGCTTTCAAAACCTAGGTCCAGCCAACCACGCGACATGGAGTGAGGTGCAACGTACACCGCAGTTGGGAAAATTTTGTGTACATCTTCACAAAATTTTTCCCATAGGGCAATTTTTTGGATGTCCAGATACACACGGACTCCAAATTCCACCAACATAAGTGGCTGGGAATGTGGCGTGTTGATGTACTGGTTGCATCGTGCTTGCCACGTGAGTATCTCCAGGGAAATTGTGACTGCCAGTTTTTTTATATTTTTTTCTATTCCGCCAGATTCTCTGGGGCGTTTTTGAACGTTAGAGGCCATGGGCCTTCCGCCTGCTCCTCTTGCCTTGCTTGCCCAACTGCTCCCAGACATGGGCGCAGACTAATCCCCTCTATGAGATTATCAAACTAGATTTAGTCTTGAATTGAATGGGTTGCAAAAGTGTTTGCAATGAGAAAGAAAAGTTGAATTTTCAATATGATGACAGATAAGAAATCTCTTAAATTTTGCTGTGGATAATATCATTTTGATTTTAAAAACAAAGCACCTAATTCTAAGTTTCAAACACCAACTTCTATTCTAAAGAAATCTTTTTAAAGTATCTTAAAGCATTAACCAATGGAAGTAATAGTTGAAAACTTTTTAATGTCTTATCTTACCAGTCTACTATTAACAGAAACCACCTCAAGTTATATACATATAAAAATGAATATGGGGTGTTTTGAAACTTCCAAGATTGTCAATCCATCAGAGATATTCCCTTTCTAATTTTCACATAAAATTCTATTTATTTTTTTCTGATTTCCATTTGAGACCCAAAATTTGTTTTTTAACTATTTTCCAATTATCAGGTATAAAAGCCTGACCTTAATAATCAATAGGGTATCTTTAGTTAATTATATCTTTGCTCCCCCACTTTTGTTTATTTTGATTTATTCCCACCCATCTTCTAGGATATTTGACCCAAAGGCCCCATTGTGACAACATGCCTCTGACAACCAGTATGACTAATAATCCTGAAATCTGAGGTGTCACTCAGACCTCAGGCCATAATGATTTGGCATGCCATGCCTTCATAACATCATAACTTGGTTTTTAGATATTTAAGCCTTGGTTATTGTCCCTTAAAATTTTTTAGAAGGGCTAAGACCTTTTAAGCAGCCGTTGCATTGAGATTCTTATGGTCTAATAATACCTTTATTTGATTTACACTAGACAATGTATGCAGAAAGAGTTTAAATTAATAAGGCAAAGAACAGGTTGGTATCATTGGCTACGTCAATTACTCTTGGACATCCAATAACTTGACTGAGTTATGTTTCCTTCAGGAGTTGAGCATTGTCAATATTTTTGGTGTTCAATCATTTTGGATGGCTATCTCTGTAGGTGTACCTAAAATATAAAAACCAGTATCATTATAACACCTTCATATTATCAATATAATAGTTTAATGCTTTAAGGTGAGAGATTGCCAATAATTTGGTTTCAAATACTGTAGGTTGGTCAACATTAGAGGTATCTGACCTTAGTTAACTGCCTTTTCCCTGCTTTAAAAATCAGGGTTCCCGTTGAGGCACTTGTATTTGGTGTAATTAACTTTCTTACAAGAGTTACAATTAAGCTTGTCCATATTATTTGGCTTTGCTTATTTCAAGTCATGCACTCTGGGTTTTAGTGAGCCTTCTGGGTTTTTTTTCAAGCTTCTTAATATCAACCACATTAAGCAGATCCTCTTTGTTGTCTAGGACAGAGCTTAAGATTTATTAAGTAAAGTAACATACATGGCCAAGATGAGATTATTATGTAAACCTGCAACAACAGCTGCTTTAGCATCATTCAATATGAGCATTTTCAAGGTCACTTTTGTTTGAGCCTCAATACAATAGCAATCTTCTTATTCAGCTAGTTTTCTGTGTGGTGTAACATAATTATCATGAAAGCCTGTTTCTTCATAATCAAGATTTTCTGGAACTAAATTCCTTGATAAGTGCTTCTCTCATATTGCCCCAAGTAAAAAGGTTGTTCATGTGAGGGATCATAATTATCAGTTTTGTGAAACTTAAACATGACAAGATATGTTTAATTTTTTGACATAAAGTTGAACATTAGATAGTGGCCTCATAAGCATAGAGAAAGGATGAAATACTTTTTTCTCCAGTTGTAATCTTGTCCTTAAATGTAGGTTTTAAGGTAGTAGCTTACAGACCTGAGGCAACATATACTCTGGGAGCACCTTATTAATTGATTTTAGTATATGTGTCGCTCTGCTCATTGTATTGATAGATCTATCAAATTTTTATTTTGTAATTGGTTATGATGATGTTCCATTTTATCAAATGTAAGTGTGGTGGCGACATCTATTAAGTTAAAGAATCTTTTGAGAACAACTTTATCATATCCCGGGCTCTTAACATAAATGTAGATCATTGATTTACTGATGTGGTGTAGAGCATCAAGTTTGTAAGAGTTTGTTCTTGACCTATAAACACTCAAATATGCCAGTTTAAGTCTTCTTCATCTACCACCATTCAGCGCTTTGAGGAAGTTTGTCCTTTTTGGCTTTTATTTTTCCATTAGAAAGTTCCAGCGCTGCTCAGCCTCATTGAGACAGCAATAAGTCTTCATAGAGCTTTCTTGGCTATCTGGTTTTCTCCTTATCTCATTAACAATTTTTAATTTAATCAAAAAACTTTTTGGTAGCCAATTTGGGTTGCATGGGATACCAAATCCTTTTAAACGCAGGCTACTTGGGTATTAAGGATCTGCAACACTGACTGAGATTCTGAAATTTGGTGTACTTCAGGTTTCTCAATTTAAAACAAAGCAAGCTTTAGGTAATACTAGAGTGCTTAATCTTTTCTTCCTCATTAAAAAATTAGTAGAAACTTGGGCAGCCATTTCACTATGGGCTGCAACATCTTACAGCTGAAGCTCTTTAGCAATTTTTTAAATAGTTTCTGGTTCTTTTTATTAGATCCTACAATAACCTATAATGAGAAATACCATATCTTTCTTCACATTCTTGATAACTACAAAATTAATGGTCCCCATTTGGTTATGGAGTTGTACAAATTAATATGGTTGTTTCAAACTGTCTGTTTCTGTCCCCAATATTTTCAGTGGTAAGTTGTACACTTGATCCTAGGCCATTCCTAAAGCCCCTTAGGTATTGATGTGATGATTGAGCTCCTCATTATAAAATATCAATAAATGCACAATATGATATAGTACAGAGTGTACAAACCACATTATTTATCTGGATAGATTTACACTTGAGCTGTAAGGCTCTCATTGGAGAGCACTAGATTTGTATAAGATCATAAGAGTCTTGTATATGGCAGATGCCCTTCTACGGCTGGCTTTATCCTGGATTTATGATTGCCAAGTTAAGTCTCTTCCACCTTCATTGGTAATCCAGGTTAGGCTTTGTGATTCTGTGATCTTCTTTTTTCTAAATTTGTTCTCCTTTAAATGAGACCAAGGGCAGAATTCCCATCTATCATAATTTTTCTTTTTATTGTTCACCCAATGATTACAATATCAAATTGGATTATCTTTCATGGTGTGATAGATTAGATGCAAGTATTGTTAAGTGAAGGCTAAGCCACCTTTAGTGATCACCAGCCTTTAATGCTTCCATTTTTGAGATGCTTGATGGTGCCAGTCTCAAGAAGCCTGACAGTCAATATTTGCTTTATGTCTAAGATTTTTCCAAGCTCATTGTTTATCTTACTTATATTGTCCAAGTCTTTCTTAGGTCCCAATAATTAGATTATTCATCTTATGGTTTGAAGGCAAAGGGACTTATTGGAGTAAAGTCACAAATTGGAGATATAGAATAAAAATTGTACCTTTATTTGAAAACCTGATTGAGATACTTTATGTCATTTCCAAATATATAATCCACATAAAAAAGGTAAGAATAAAAGCACTAAGGGTACTATCTGAATAAAGCTTTCACTAAATGTCAAATCCAAATTCAAAAAAATGTCTTTGTAGCTTAAATATTATAAACAGTACTATGCCCTGAATGACCATTTGGATAAACTTTATATATTTTGGACCTAATTTTGGGCAGATTATGGATTATACCCTCTTGTGATTACTTTTTAATTTAAGCCTCATAGTTTATTCAATTATATTTTTGCTTCACATTCTGAAATTACATTAACTCGGTTAATTACTGTTTTATAATATAGAATTGAGGCCTTGATTCAGATGTAAGGATATTACAATATTTTTTTTGAGCATCACTACTATTCAATCTATCATATATAATAGATCAGAGTGTATGCTAAAATCCCTTAGATTAGGTTGTTCACTGTGTCATTTAAAGGGATCGCTTAATAGATATTCTTTTTGGTATTCCTGATACCCTGGTATCTGAATCCTTCCATGACTATTGCCATTCATTTTCTCAGCTTCATATAATGTACTCATTTCCTCTGTACTAGTTCTCTGATTGTCCTTCTCCAAGCCTCATTGCACATGAAAAAGTTCTTTAGAGTTTTCTTTACTGCATTGTCTTCTTATTCCCATTCCACCTCTGGTCTTTCTATAAGTTTATAGACCATATTGCTCTCAAGCGCTTGCAAGTGAAAACTGGTTATTGCAACAAGACATCCACATCCAATTGCTTCTCTCCTGCCAAGTTTAGGATCTCAGAGTCATAATATTACATCTGAACAGCTCATCTTGTGAGAATTCCATATTCGTTTTCATGTCTGCTAACAATCTCTGTGAGGCATGGTACATAATTACCTTGAAGCGTATGACATAAACATATGGCTGAAAGCAGTGTAGTACTCTAATCACTGCTAGTCACTTTTGCTTGGTGAAAATGCAATTGTGCTATGATCTGGTAAATGTCTTTGAGTAAATTCTATAGAGTGATCCATTCCTTCTTCATCCAACTGAGCTAGTATGTCACCCTTACGCAAGTTGCTGACATTAATATATACATAAAAGGTATTTTCAAAGTTCAGGTATTTTTATAATTGAAGCTTTCATTAGCTTCTGCTTAAGTTAGGTAAAGGCTTCCTCTTGCTCTTGTTTCCAATTATAAAATACTCCTTTGTTAAGAATGTATGTGGGGGTATCTTGTGATGTCTGCAAAGTACATCATGAAATGGCAGTATTAGCCCGCCATTTCCAAGAACACCTGGGCGTCTCTTAAGCACTTAAGGGATCTCATCACGGCAATAGCTTTGACCTTCCATGATTGGACCTTGATCCCTCTCTGGTTCACTTCATGGCTGAGGAATCCTAACAGGCTTTAAAACGAGCTTTTGCTTTTATTCAGCCTTGAGTTGTTCTCTCTAATTGGGGGAAACCATCTTCAGGTGTGCCTAATGATTTTTAAATGTTTTACTGAACACTGTGGTGTCATCTCATTAAATATGCACACTCACCATTTTTAGAAACTGAAAATCTTATTCACAACTTTCTGGATTGTATCCAGGGATTTCACAAGCCCTGTGGCATATGGTTTTGGTTCATAAAGTCCTTTGTTGGTTATCGTTGCACACTTCTCCTGGTCCCCAGTTGACAGTTCCATCTGCTAATAACTTCTTGTCAGGTCAACTGCTGAAAAGTAGTTTGATCCTCTAAGTTATTTTTAAGCATCATGGATGTACAGTAGTAGTTACAAATAAATCTTAATCAAGT
Source organism: Massospora cicadina (assembly GCA_022478985.1). Classification (NCBI taxonomy): domain Eukaryota; kingdom Fungi; phylum Entomophthoromycota; class Entomophthoromycetes; order Entomophthorales; family Entomophthoraceae; genus Massospora; species Massospora cicadina. The sequence continues at coordinate 128,988 of JAKSZP010018585.1, read as the reverse complement.
CACTAAATCTTCTTTAATCCATGATTATTCAGTGGGTCTCATATTTCTTTTACACTAATAGAAGAATTAACGCCCAAGGACCTGGGAGTGGTGTTCCAGGCCTGCATCCATAAAGTTCTTGCAACTCTTTAAAATTGACCTCTTCTCTAAGCAAGGATTGGGTGGTAAGGCTTTTATTTGAAGGGTATGGCAATTAAAGTCTCAATCTTGTAAACTCTCCCTTGTAAAGGCCATAAATGTTGGTTCCACTGATAAAATATCTGAATATTGATCCAAGTTCATTGAGCTCAAGTTTTTTGTAGTTAGCTCTTGCAGCCCAATCTTTAATGCTGTTAATGGATTAAACTGATTTAATGCCTACATAGTGGCGAATCTTTGCTTTGTTTATGTTTTGGCCCCTCTCGCTCAAAACAGGTGCTTTACAATGTTCCCAAGGGAACTTTAACTTCTTATTAGTATATAGAATTGTAAAATCCAGGATTTTCTTGGAGTTATCAGTCTCTAACTCCTTTATGGAAGTATATCTTGAGCATTTTGTGTTTTGATATTTTTGATACTGCTGTTGTCAAGCATAAACTTTCATTCCTCAAGAAGTTGGAATCTCTTTGCTGGCAACAAATGGAAAACTAGACATTGTTTCTATTTTTGGTGGTAGATACTTTGTTCACTTTGTCTTCAGTGTATAATTGTATGGATAACTGAAATACTTGATTTCAACTAGATGTACTTGATCTTTCCACTCCTTCTAATCCTTGTCTTGAAACACAAGTGGCATCTAATAATTTAGTAAGCTGATAGAACTATGGAAAAGTTCAATGATTCCTCCAGACTCAACTAGAAACTGCGTTTCTATGAGGATTTCAGTGTCATTTTAAAGTACCACAGCTGGACGAAAAGGTGATGCTTTAAATCGCGATGGTAACATGGAATAAGCTCTTAGTGCTTTAGTTGGATCAGGCCCAGAAGTTCTAAATTTGGCCTGATTATTGATGTCCAGTGCATAATTTAATCTCTTTATGAGCTTGGAAGACATAGCTTTTAATGGAGCGCCGGTATACAAAACTGCTAGCACCTTGACTTTATGTATGGTGACTTCTAATTTTGTAATGCGCTTGCTATAGATAATCCCACAGTAAGGACTGCACTGAATATATGACTGAAGTCTCCTAACTCAAGAAGAAAGTAGGACTATAAGAAACCCTTGGGTGAATCATGTCTTCAATTGCATCTTTTTAATTGTGTTTTTACAATAGATTTTTGCTATCCAACATACTGTCAACAATATGAGTGGGCTAGGAATCTTGAGTCAAGTAAGACTGCTCTGTGAGCTCAAACTTTGCTTGATTAAGTCTGTTGTCAGCAGGCACAACCACTACACCTGGGACTTTAATGACATTATATACTAACTTAACTTTCAAACCAGTTTCATTTTCATAGTTTTAATTAATGTGCTGTGCAAACCAATTGACTGATCCCGTGACATCCTCTTTAGATTCTTCATTCTTATCTTGCTTTATCTTAGGACAACTCCTATAGAAGTGACCTCCTTACTGACAGCCGTTTCATCTAAACTTAGAAAAATTAGAGTACTTCTGTTCAACTGGTTGGTTCGTCTTCTTCCCAGACTTATCCTAACAGCTCTGAGCAAAGAAAACACCTTTTTAATTAGGGTGCGTTGCTGATGATTCTGATGTCTTGATTTCACCTTAAAAGGGCTTTAATGTCAATTGGCCTCCATGATGGCTTTAAAGTTTGGCAAAGTTCACGATAATGGTCAAAACATCAGGAGTTGTGGGCATGATTCAAGAAAACTAAGAAATACAGTCTATATGGTAACTAGATCTTAGGCTTCAGTTGTATAAAGCTTCTAAACTTGAAGTAGTATTAATTATAATAGTCCAGAACTAATACAGACTTTCCCATTCTCATAATGAGAAACTTATTCATCATATTTTAAACATCATATGTGCTTCTAAACTTGGGAAAAAGAATTTTCCCTGACTTTTTATCAAATGCAGTGGGGTCAAATTATGGCTCAAGGCACCTTCTGACCAATTTTACTCATGCATCCCTAAACATTGCGAGCTTTCTTCTCGTTGCTAGGCACATCAATGCTATTCTTAAATAACTGAAAAAGCTGTATATAGTTCCCTTACATGTTTGAACCTAGCCTTGAAGTTCAGACAGAAATTGGGATCCTCTATAGATTCAAATTGATGGACTAGTTGTAAAATCGTTGTTGTGTTGGTGTTGATAAAGCATTCTCCCAAAGTAGATAACAGTCTGAGAAGTTGACTTTCACTTGCATTGTTGGGATGCAGGTGATCAAATCCTAACTGGCCCTAAGTTGTTAAATGGCCTAAAGCCCAATGGGTTAGTAGGCCCTAAGGCAGCAAGCCCTACAATAGGACTAAATGGAGCATATGAGAAATAATGTTTATTTTAATAATGCCTCACACTTTTTATAGTGCTTTTAGGCTAAAAGTGATTAGAGAGAAAGGATAAGAATAGGAATAAGATAGACAAGCAAAAGGAAAAATAAGTAAAATGCAAATAATCAGAAATATAAGTTAGGAATAGCAATAGCATGATCAGCTTAGCAGGTCTCTCAGCTTAGATTGTTGATAGAATAAAGATTTTGTAAATAATAATAAATAAAAAATCAAATAATCTTTGACATAAAACACTGATAATTGTAATACTCAAAATTGCTATCAGGATCAATCATTGATAATTATAGAAAAATAAATCATTTAAATCACTATTAAATATAATTGGGGATGATCCCCAAAACTTTGAGATAGCTCATCTCAGATAATGAAGAACACAACTTATCATTCCCTAATAATTAAATATTAAAGTATATAACCACTACTATGAGGCTTTACCCATAAGAGGACGAATTCCAACAGAACCCCTCCAAACCTCAGCTAGGGGTCAAAAGACAAGATGGTGGTCACCAGAACTTCCAGGCAAGCTTTGGTAATGACACCAAAAGCAATTAAGATTTGGGTACCCATAATTATATAAAAACAAATAGAGAGATCCAAACTAGCGGGTTTGTATTGGCCAAAGGTAGTCGTCGTGGATACAATAAAGAGACCTGGTAGGAGACGTTGGGGAGTTGCTCCGGCATCAGGGATTGGCTCCATAATGTTCATCAGAAGCGTATCCAGCATTAGGGCTTGACTCTGACATCATGGATTAGCCCCAGAAAGGTTATCAGATGTATAGCAGCATCAGGTAGTGGCCCTAAAGAGATCATCAGCAACATAGCTGTCATCAGGGAGTGCCCCAGAAAGATCAGATCAGATGGTTTCACTCCACCTGATCCTATGCTAAGCGCTCAGGGTGCCTTAGGAATTTTTAGTGTCATACACAATTTTGCACCTAGTCAGAGGAATCTCTTTTATTCATCCTGGTCTTAAGCGTTTTGAGAGCGATCAGGGGTCAGGGTAGGTCATCCTGGGTTATGAGCCCAGGGTAGGCTCTGTGCTAGAGGCCAAGGGAAATGATCGCTCCTCCTCCTTCCAGGGTTATAGTTTTCACGGGGAGCTCAAAGGCACCTGGCTGAGAGCACCATCTTGTCAGGACAAGGGTGATAAAATCCTAACTGGCTATAAGTTGATTGAGGGCCTCAACGTTCCTGGTGGGTTAGTAGGCCTTAAGGGCATCAAACCCTACAATAGGACTAAATGGAGTATATGAGAAACAATGTTTATTTAATATTATGTTTTGAACTTTTCATATTGCTTCTTAGCTAAAAGTGAGTAGAGATCAAGGATTCAAAATAGGCATAAGATAGATAAGCAAAAGGATAAATAAGTAAAAGGCAGATAGGCAAGTATCTAAGTGAGGGATAGCAATAGTTTTTTAGCTTAGAAAAACTCTCAGCTTAGATTACCAGAATGATAGAAATTTAGTATTCAATAATAAATAATGATTTAATTATTCACACCATAAGTTGCTGGTAATTGTAATACTTGAAATTACTATTGGGGATCAATCCCCAATAATCTCAAACAATAATTCATTTGATTTACTATTAAATATTATTGTGGATGATTCCTGACAATTCAAGATAGGTAAACTCAAATTTAATGAAGAGCACAACTCGGCATTCCTTAATTAAATATCAAAGAGTAGAGCCTCTAGTAAGCTGCTTCATCCATAAGAGGGATAATCCTGACATGTATATTGTACACATCCTGTTTCAAGCAATCTAACTCATCATAGTGGCTTTCCAGCATGTTAAAAATTGTGTTTAAGCTCTATATAATTCCATTGTTCTTTATCTCTAGAAAATAAACTTTTTAAACTGAGTCAAGACCAGATTTCTATTCCTTTCTTGCACTGGTGGTGGTCTTATGCTTCAAAGCTCAATTGTCAGATGAGCTACCTGTTACTTTAACTCATTAAGCATCTTTACAAATTTTCTAAATTTCTATACTCTGAAAGTTCCTCTCCATGATAAAATACCATGATTTTGCCTTGAAATTATAAAAGTGCTTAGTAGTTCCCCTTTTAGCAAACAACAGTTATTAAAAAGTGGCCCACTAATCAAAAGGGTGCTGATTGAAAGGGTTGAGCCACTTGCAATAAATTGTTTTTCTAATTATGGGGTGCATCACTAAGCAATTTAAAAGTCTGTTTCTTGGGTACGTGTGACTTTTACTTATGGTTCCAAGCTTGGACCATTGTTTTAATCCCTTGAAATAATATTTAATGGGGACACCATCTAGTACTAAAAAAATATTTAATGGGGACTTTAAGGACACCAGACCTCATCACAACCTCTGCAATAACAATAAGTTTATCCTGAACCTTTGACAGTAATTATTATATTTTGCATTATAAGCAACAAATACAAACAACAATAAAGGAAATCCAAAAAACTTTATTTATCATATAAATTTGAAAAAATATATAGTACTTAATGAATTTAGGTTTTTACGAGTAGGACATGATCTATATCATATGATTGGTTTCTCATAGGCAATCTTATATTTTTATTCTTGGTTTCAGGGTCAGTGGAGTTCAATTCCATATTTCTTTCTGACCTTATGGGGTTCTTCCACAGATTATACTGTGGAGATCTTGCTTTTTTGTGAATATGTGGATGCTGTTTTGAGCCTAACTGTGGATCCTGCTATCCTTGTGACTTTTGTGGCTCTTACAGCTGCATGGGTGTCTCATTCACCTCAATTTTTTGCATTAACAATAAATCTATTTCCCAATTTAGTAATACGCTCATTTCTTAGAGTCCACAAAAAGGAAACTCTCTTCATATAAAACTTTGTTAATTTTTACATAATTGGCACTGAACCTAAAAGGTATAATAAGGTCTCCTTGCGATTATCAATTTACATTGTTGTGCACATAATCCTTATAGCCAAAATTTATACTAGCGTTATTCTGACGTCATAGTAACTAACTGTTTAAATTATTGTGGCAGTCATGGGTTTTATAAATACCTCCATTGTCAAAAAATTAGATTGATTGAAGCCTATAGAAGGGGTCTAAGATCCAATAAATCGTTTTGATTGCTGGCTAAGTTAGGTAAGACTCAATTATTATTTTTGCTGACTAAGACAGTATATATATTTCTAAGCATTAGTAGAACTAAGGTTTCTGTTGGAACTTTCTTTTTATGGAGATGAATAAACACACATAGTTGAGCCTTTCTCAACTGTTGTTCCATCTACCAGGGATGGTTACTTAATGGGTGGAAACCTAGAGTCTAGTATTGTAACAGAGGGCCTGGGCTAGGTAATGTGAATGCTATGATTAAAAAGAAAACACACTTACTAACTACTTTACTTTGAGGACAAAGAGAGGGGCACTCTGTGGAGTGCAGCAGTGCAGGGCCAGTGGTGAATAGACCCCACTTATGATGGAGGTTTCAATATCACATGTTGGCAAGCTCAATGATGGTTCTAACCATTAGTTTGACAAACTGGAGGAAGAGTCAAATGGCACTATTGGATGAATTTATGAAAGATAAAGTCTCATTGGATAAGTCACAATGGGATAGGAGACTTGTAGAGAATCAGAGTACAAAAAACCCTTTGAGGAGGTACCACCAAGTTAATGTTAGCGAGCTCCAGGATCTGAAGTTTGGTGCTAAAGTTTGGTGTAACAGAAAATGGTTTGGGACAACATAGACGCAATAGTAAAACAAGTTCCAGCTAAAATAGGAGGAGAGGCATCCTAGACACTCAGTGGACATCCAGTGTTGTCTAAAGTCTTTCAAAATGGAAATTTTAATGTTCAAGAGAGTACAGTTGTGAGGCTTTCTCTTAAATAGATTCAAGTATTGGCTAACAGGAAGGTATCCTTAGGACAGTCTGACAAAAGATCCAAAGTTCTTGAATATAGCCAGAGGACATTACAAGGCTCTACAAAAATCTCTCAGAGTGGTTAGGGAATCCAGAAGGGTTCTGTTCATCTCTCTTGAGACAAGCAGACATTGGTTAGCTTCCTTAAAAATCTCACAAAATAGTTGTGAGAGTAAAATATCTACAAGCTCTTTAATTTGGGATATATCAGGTTACCTCAGGGTAAACATATTGTAAAAGTGCTCCTTTTTAGAATTATAATTCCAGGAGGGGGACAAATGAGTTGGGCAGTGAAAGTTACTGCACACTGTATGTATTTTTCTGAGTGGAAGGAATTTTGCAACTTCTTCAACAAATACTTTATTGGAGAAAAGCTGCCAAAACTAGGAGGGCGAATAGGATATTAAACTAGTGGGCAACTTCTAGGGGTAACTCTGAAATGGCTGGGCCAACTCTAGCAAACCAACAGGAGAAGATGCACATAAGTTATTTTAGTTTTTTAAAACTATGTAGTGTAAATTAGATTGTAGGAGGTTACAGAAGAAAAAGCTCCTGGGAGAATAAGCAAAGAAAGTAACCAGAGGTTTTGAAGAATGTATTAAACATCCTAGGCAATCATTACTATGTTTCCAGATATAAATATGGATAAAAAAGCACACTAAAAATGACCCAGATTATTAAGAGAAAAATATTTTGAGAACTGAAATGTTTTAGGTAGTTCTAAATTGAAATTTACAAAAAAATGGCATGCCGTAGACTTGGATTAATAATAAAAGGTGTGGGTTTTGGGTTTGGTAGAAATGGTCAAGTGAGGCCATACCATAGACCTAAGCTGACTATTGCAGGAAAGAATTTCTGAAAAGTTATATATAAAAGGGGTACAAAACTTGATAACCCTTGCTAGATAACCTTTATTTTAGGGTTGAATTATTTTATTGAAAAGCAAAAAACAATACAGCTGGTATCAAGTTTTATGAGCAAAATTTGAAAGCCAATAAATTAACAAAATATGATCTTTGCTGATTTTTTTGCATTTGAACATAATTAATATTTTCCAAGCTCATTCAAGTTTGTTCATTTTATAATTAGTAAATTTACAGAATTTGGAGTTTACTAATCCAAATTTTAAATTTTCTTGGAATCATGGGATTCAGCCCTGACAGTTAAAGTTAGAACAAAAACCTACTGATGACATTAGAATGGTAGCAGATATTTTTTAAGGGCTCTCTCCTCGATCCTTGAATTTTGCCATGCTTAGATTTAAATGGGCGGTCAATGCCAGGCAAAATGTCATAAAGTTGTGACAAAGATGAACATTAAAGAACTTATATTAATATTTGCCAATATTATATAGCAAACCATTTTTGCTGCTTTTTAATATAATGCAATTAGCACCTTTATGAACCATATTTTCATATTTAATAATTTAACATGTACTATATAAGGAAACATCCCTTTGTTGTTATTTATCACTTTTTCAAATTTATAATCAGATCTAAAGTTCAGCTTAACCAAAGAAATATATGAAACTATCAAAAAATATGGCACTAACAACTTTTAACGAACTTGTTGATACAACCAGCCAAGCCAGCATCAACCCCAAACCCTACAGCTTTTAGTTCACCTTGTCAATATTAACTAAGGTTATCTACTCTCAAGTGGCGAAGCAAATGTAGCCACCCCCAAAAAAAGATCACTTCCACAAGTGACATCCAACTAATTTTACTTCCACAACTCATATCCCCTATGGCTCATCTCAAGCTTTAGCCCCTTAACCTTCTGGTAGCCCTCAGACTAGAGGTGCAGCCATACAAGCTACACATGCAGCATCATCTTGCATGGAAGCAAGCTATCCCATCTATGCCTTCACTAACCCAAGTGATTCAGTTCACTCTGACTTTATACATATGGCTAAAAACAAGCTCCTCAACCACCAAGCGTGGGGCAAAGCTCATCCTGCTACTTTAAAAACCAATTACCAGAACAGGGGAACTGTGCCCACTCTGGACCAAAATCATAGAGTGAGTCAACTAACCTTGCCAATGAAAACAAAATTTGGTTCAGAATTTGGGGTATACCCATTACTATTCTCTTATGTCCAATTTAAACCACAAAGAAAAGTTCTTTCAGCCATGAAAACCTTGTCTCAAGCAGGCTTAACCTAATCACAAATTTATAAGCAAGTTTAGACCATATTATTGCCTTAGCACTTGGGTCAAGTTTTTTACATATTTTGGGCTGAAGATAAATCAGTGCTCTCTTCCCAAGAGCTGAAACCGATACCAATCTGAGTGTTACAGCAACCTAATAAACCCACCAACTTTCTTTGGAGTCAAAGTTGACTGACAACTGCTGTAGCATGCCAAAACAAAGGGAACATAATAAACGTGACCAGGTTATCCAAATTGCTCTATCTCATGACTTAAACCAAAAACAGATGCACTAAAAGGTCATTGGGCTTAAAAAGACCCTTGGCGTCTCTTCTACCTAAAGCTGACCCATGTGAAGTGGCATTTAATACAAATGTAAATAAAGTGAAACTAAAGCACAAAAGGCTGACCCAATTTCCCTCACTAACGTGGTATGCCTGTATCATAAACATAATCCCATTGAATTCTACTCTCAGGGTTAATTCACTTACTTCAAGGCAATTGTGGACACTCTCACAGACAATACCACCATCCATTAATGGGCTAAAAACCAATACATTATTGTGAGGTTATGAAGCGCTGCATGTATGGACCATGTCGTATCCATTAAAATTTTATCTCATGCACCAAACTTTGCATATCCTACACCCTCTCTTCCCTTGATAGAATCTCATGATAGCCTTTTCTAACTTACCAAATACTGTGAACCCTGAGTCCCTTAAGTTGCCACTTTAACTTGGGTTAATAGAGTTTAGTTTGATGCTATCAGTGGTTTTTAGTGTACCCTACTACTACGCCCCTACTCAAAGGGCTTTCATTGCCAGGGCATCGTCAATTCCTTCTCCAAATTTTCTCAAAATTGTGTTTATCCACTGTATGATGGTCATTAGTAAATGCCCTGAGATCTTCTTTTTGTGCCCATTCAAGCATGGTCCCATTTCTCATGATGTAACACCCTCTGCCACCTTTATTGTGGGTGCAATTCTCACAACTAAGTCCTCTCAAAAGCTAACTTAGGGCTTAAAACTGGACAAAAGTGCTCCCACGTGGCTTCAGCAGTAATAACACAACTGATTTAGCGGATACCCATCCAGGACTTGCTCATAAAAGCCCTTTAATAAACAGTAGAAACTGCAAACTTAACTATAGATGGACTACCTATGCGCCCAGTCCCCTCTTCCTGTAAGACACCCTCTACTATATTGGTACCAAAACCCTCATAGGCTAAGCGCAAGTCATCCCCCACCAGGTCATAATATCAGACAACACAATTCTATGTCTATGGCGAATCAACTGGAAGTGTCAAAGTTGATTTTCACACTACATCAATTTTAAATTTAAATCATCCTAATGAAAGTGGTTGGCAATTGAGCCCAATGAAGAAGAAACGCAACGTTGAGTCCCTTTCCTCCTACACAGCACAAATGCAGAGCTTGTTTGCCACATTTAAGGAGGTTGATATAGATCTTATCTCATCATTTGGGAACTTTACTTAGGAGGCCGTTAAGAACCCTCAAGACCTCCTCCCACAACGTAGTGTGGCAACATCCTAGGATGGCTCACTAAGCCCTTGGCCTCCACCCCTCTAAAGCCCCCCACACTCCTTAGCAATCAGCATTTACCGCCTGCCATATACAAGCTAGATGACTTAAACCATTCGCCTTACATCTGCAAGTTTAAGCGCTGTTAGGCCCCCCAGGACGCAGAGGGGAGCAATTTTATGTCCCACAGGAGCATCCTGGACGTGCAGCTCATTGATTTAAATTGGCTGAATGAATAAAAGTGTACAGCCCACCTACTCTGCAAGTTTAACATCATCGCACATGGACATCCCTTTTGTCCAGGAGCACCACATAATTCCCATGAATCTAATGCATTGAGGACTGTTTGAGGGTGTTAGACAATTGTACATTAGGCTAGTAAGCAATATTATGGTATTTGATATAGTGAAAATCATAGTATCAAGTCCCAATCTAATCTCTGGCAAAATAGATATGACTAGAGTAAAATTTTACTCCTAAATCTTGGTAGAATAGTTAGGAATGATATGATAATTCTACCTCTTACCCCCATTGGTATACAAACTGATGTGAAAGTCCACAAATGAACTAATCTGAAATTAATGCTAGCCCCTAAGAGAATAATACCCTCCTTTATAGACCTGAAGGGGGTTCCAGTGGATAAATATATTATAACCACCATGCAAACACTAATCAATCCTTTAATCATCCAAGTTATAAATATTATTTAATTGCTAAATAGTAAGTTATATGATCTCATTACTGAATGGATTTGTCTTCCTGGTATTGACCAAACGCCTAAAATTAAACCCTATTGAGGTGAAAAGATTTTTGAGAGTTCTGATAGGTTGAATCATCATTTAGTTAAATTGAGCTACCCTCTGCCTATTCCAAATTCTCTTGCTCCTCTTGTTTTTAGTCTCCAAGTACCCTAAATACTGAGAGTCATTATTCTGATAAATTATCATTTGTTATACCCTCTTTTAGAATTATAAAAATTAGATCTACCTGTGGTATACTTTTTTATTTAACTGAGGTAAGCCAACCAGGGGACAGACATTACCGAATATATGTGAAACTAAGAGATTAACTAAGAAATATAAAAATTGGGCACCCCAGGGTACTCAAGTTACCCCTGTTGCCAGTGGGACTGCCAGGTATGGGGGTTGGTGCACTACTCCGAGGGGGTTTCCCCTTCTATGGAGCAGGTGTGAAGGAAAGGGTCTGTGTGGAGGAACCAGAGTGGGAACCATGATTCTATGAGCGCTTTTTGTCTTGGTCTCATATATCCATAGAGCCAGGCTTAGAAGTGCTCTAGTAAGTGGACATGAAATCTGTTAATAATCCCATGAATGGTTGGGACTGTGCCCTTGAACGCATCTAATGCAATTGTGTGTATTGTCCACATTGCAATGGGTATTATTAGGGAGCGGAGGGTAGATGGGATTGGTGAATCAATCTGGAGTGCGAAGATACTCTTTAATATCGAGAATTCCTGTTCATTTTAATCCTTGAGCAGGCGTGCGACTTCCTGCCATATAGCTTTGGTTGGGGGCATGTTTCTAGGCGGTGATGTAGGGATCCCTCCCCTCCACATACTGCACATGTTTTGTGGAGGGAGTTGGAGTGGTCCGCCATCCTATAGGTCCTTCTCAAACAGCGCCAGGCGTTTGCTCTTATCCTTGGTTGTAGGAGTGGGTGGTGTGTCATTTTCCACATTGCTTTCTGTGTGATTAAATCATAGGGAATGTCCAGCATATCTAGGTATTCTATCCTAGCTATGCTTGGGGCCATTGCGAGCATATCCCTCTAAGGGTGGTTTTCTGGGTTTCTTAATTTGAATTGGGGGCTGGGTCGTCCCCTTCCCTGTATAGTACCCATGTTCTCTATGGTCCATCTCATATGGCGGATAGTTCGGAGGATATGTTTGAAATGAGGGGAGGTTCCATGCGGACCCGTTGCAGTAGGGTGCTTGGCAAGTTATGAAAGTATTCTGGGTGGACTATATGGGTTGGTTAATTTGAGCGCCTGTGCAAAGTTAGTCCTTGCTGCTCTGGACCAATGTTGTTGCGGGAGGTCTGGAGCAAGGATTTCCTTTATCTAGGTACCTAGGATGTGATTGGCATGGCTCTCAAAATCTATTAGTCCCATGCCTCCGCTTGAGCGTGGGCCAAATAGTGTTTTCATCCTTATAGGAGGGTGAGAGCCAGGCCACAGCCAGCCCTGGATAAGCGCGCGAATTGAGTTTATAAAGTTAGGTGAGAAGGCTATTGCATGGGCCTGGTACCACAGTATTGGGAGGATGAGCGAGTTAGCAACTGTAACTCGTCCTGTTAGTCCTGGGGTTCTTCCCTTGAGGGGGGCGACGCGTTTGGATACCCATTGTAACAGGTTACTTTCCATGTCTCATTAGCATATCCCCCTGATTCTAGCCAGATTCCAAGGTGTCGGACAGGAGTGGTGGTGGGAGGTGTTGCAAAGGGTAAAATAATTGGGTTTTTTCTTCGAGTGTTAGTGTGAGGTTCTGATGTTGTGGCCCAATTGTTTGTGAATTTGCCTAAGAGGATGATTTCTGTCTTCCTTTTGTTGAGCGATGCATTGCTCACCTTGGAGTATTCCTCTAGAGTGTGTTCCAGCTGTTGGGCATCTTCATTGTTTGCTATACCTGCTATGCAGTCATCTGCAAAGGCCAGTATTTTGACTGTTGGTTGTCCTTGTGCGGTTATCCCCATGAGATGTGAGTCTGTTACTCGGAGGAGCGGGTCAAAGCTGAAATTGTATAGCAGTGGGCTGAGGGGATCCCCTTGTTTGAGCCCTCAGTGTGGTTTGATATTGTTTGTTAGGAATCCAGGGCCGCATACAGCAATGGTTGCAGATTCTGTTAGGAGCATCGCTCATTTTATGAACCTTGGTGTGATTTTGAAGGCATGTAGACATTCTTTTAGGTATGGCCAGCTAACACGGTCATACGCCTTGTCCTGATCCAAGAAGACCAGAGCACCAGTTGCTTTAGATTGGCAAATGTTTGCAACAGGGTGTATGTTGTTCCAGATTGAACGCCCTGGTATAAACCCAAACTGGTTGGGTGATTGGACGTCAGATGCAACTGCGCCTAATCTAGCTGCTAGAATTTTTGTTGGAATTTTTGTTTCAGTGTTGGAGAGTGCAATTGGGCGCCAGCTGGCCAGGTCCAACTTGTCACCCTTTTTTATACAAGGTTATAACGTAGGATTCATGGCCTCCTGGTAATAGGCGTGTTTCCAACAAACTCTGGTTCATTGACGCCAATAGGAGGGGGGCGATTTGTTGAAAATATTTTTTGTAAAATTTGTAGGGTATCCCATCAGGCCCTGGGCATTTCTACGTGGTGCACCGCAAATTGTTTCCCAAAGCTCCTCCCATGTGATAAGGGAAAGTATATTGTAATTTGGTGGTGTACTTTGTATCTTAGCAGTTTGAATAAATTCTTTAATTTTTTGTGGATCTGTTGGCATATCACAATATAATTTGGTGTAATAGCGGTGTACTTCCGCCTTGACCTCCTCAGGGTCAGTTGCCACGGTGCCGTTGGTCTTGCGGACCTGTGTGCACATGGGCTGGTTTCCGCGAGAGTGGAATTGGCGGAAAAAGTATGTCAAACAGGTTTCACCTTCCTTTAAGAACTTACCTTTGTTCGATACTTTGATTCTGTGTTGGTGTTCAAAGATGAGATTGTTAAGTCAGGATGAAATTTCTGCCCATTTGCGTCCCCAATTAGGGCTATAGCCAGATCTCAAAGTATTTATTTCCAGGTGGTCTAGTTCTGCCAAGGTATGCTTGATTGTGGCTGTGTCCGCGGTGTACTTGCATGATGCAATATGTCAGGTTTTGTTGAATAAATCTTTTTTTAAATTTTCCCATGTTCTGATGGGATCCAAAGTGAATGGGGCTGTGAATTCTGGGTTTGTAGCCTTGTTTTCAACCCAGTCAGATATCTCAGGCAATCTTATACTTTCTGGGTGAAGCTTTCTCCAAGGCGACACCTGTATGTGGGATTGGGTTGGCGCTAACTGCACCATAACTAATTGGTGATCAGCAAAATTGATCTTTTTTGTTGTAAATTTGGAGATTCTTAAGTGGTGGGACTGTGGGATAAGGGTGTGGTCAATATGACTCATCGATATGAGCAGTCCCTCACATATGTTGGGTCTTGTCATATGAGGAAGGATTGGTGAATTGGGGGGAAGAGAATCCTGTAAGCCAAGAGATGCCTTCATTGTGCGCTATTCAATGTGTCCAGGTGGGTATCCCCTGGGATTAGGCCATCAATCTGTATTGGGGTTATCCCAGCAGTTGAAATCGCCTAACATGATGATATCTGGTGGGAGGGTGAGGGTAGAAATTTTTTCATGAAAATTTTTTCTCTCAGTTGCAGTGCACGGTGCATAGATACATGCTAACGAAATTATTTCACCTTGGCATGTTATTGTTGCTACCAGGACTTGACCGTGCAAGTGTGATGATGAATTTGTAATTTTTAATTTTTTGTTGTTTTGGACTATCACCCCACAGTGAGACGTCCATACTGATTGTGATGGTGTGACCCTGGTTGACCAGGATTCTTCTTCCCCTTGTAGGCAGTGGGTTTCTTGGATGGCCAAGATGTCTACAAGAGGTTTTCGCAGGAATGCTAGCTTTTTGGCTTGGGACGTATGAGCCCTGGCTCCCGCGATATTTAACATCCCTATTGATCCTGAGGTGCCCGTGGCGCCTCAGGAGCAGTTGGGAGGACCCTCTGGTCCTATCCCACCGCGGCTCATTTTGGCCATGCTCCGCATCTGTACTCCAACTCTTTCACTGCCATTGTTGGTTCCCTTGATCTGACCCAATGATTCAAGGGAATTACAGTTTTTTGCATTTGCGTCAACTTTTCCTGCACAGGTCTCATGTTGATTTAATGCGGGTTGTTGATTGGATTTTATATTTTTGAGGTTCAACTTTGTTGCATTGTGCACCACATTTTCACCCAAATTGCGGTTGCATTGTACCTCAGTATGTGCATGACTGATGACGCTTTGTGGCTTAGTCTGGTTACTGTGAAAATTTTCGACCTGGGCATATTGTTCTGATTGGTTGGTTTGTTGAATATATGAAATATCCTCCTGAATTTGTACGTGGTTAATGGTGGATTCCACGTGTGCCACCGCTTCAGCCGCTGCTCTCTTGCGGGCTTTTTGTGCTGCTTTACGCTGTTTACTTGTAACTGGGTCCACGATGGAGTATAGTCTATCTTTACCCCAGGGGAATGGGTGGTGGCCATCAGTCATTTTGGCGAAGTTTTCATTATCTTCGTCCATAGCTTCTTCACAAAAATCAATTTCCATTAAGCCCTCTTTTACAGGGCATGCATGTTCCTTGTGGCCCAATTAGCCACAGTGGTTGCAAATGGGTGGTGCACGTTCCAGTGTAACTCAGAATGCAGCTGACTGGCCCCATCTGCGAAGTACAATTCTGCTGCGTGGGAAATTCTGGATAAATCCTCTTCCACTTCTGGGAAGGGGTTGATTACAGTGATAGCTTTGCCCGTGCACAGGTCAGGCATTAAGCGAAATCTCTGTAACTTGAGTTGTTGGATTTCTCTGTAGGCCACAAGACCTTTGCAGAGCTCCTCCTCAATTACCTTATGAGGAAGGTTGGTGGTGAGCGAGTCAAAGGAGATGAACAAAGTTTTTTCTTTGTTCCATCTGGTGCACGCGGTGCACACAATTTTTTTGCCCTCAGGGAGGGCAATTTCCACGCAGATTTTTGCTGCGGCATCAGCTTCATCAGCTGTTTTGAAACCAATATCGATCCAGCCGCAGCCCATGTTGTTGGTGGCTACGTACACCACGTGAGGGAAAAGTGAGGGCTGTGCCTCACATGTTTTCTCCCACAGGGTTGGTGACTCATCCCCAAGGAAGAGTCTGATCCCGTGTTCCACCTTTGACTAAGATTGGTTGAGTTGAATGTACATGTATTGCGTGTGCTTTACAGTAAATACCATAATTCAGACAGCGTCTGAGTTTGCAATTTTTTATGGCTTGGGTTCCTGGTCCCCCTCCAGGGCGTTTCTTACCCTTAGTTGCACCGTTAAGCGCACCGCTTGCCACGACGCTTGCCCATGTTGTATTATTTTTGTTATTAAAGTCGCCCATCTTTCCTGTGTGTGATTATCCAAGTTTGCTGTTTGAATCAAATTGTAGTAACTAAAGTGATTGTTAAGAGAAAAAAAGCTTATTTGTGGTATACTTACTACCACAAAATCATAAACAGCTGTCAAGAGTTTTAACTACTTGCATCTGACATGTTGTTGTAATCCTGGGACTAAGTACCTGCAAGCATCATATTGCCAGGATCCCAACAGGAGGTAATTTTTTGGCAAACCATGACGCTCTTATTGTTTTAAATCCTCAGGTTAAAACACAATCAGTTTATGCAACATCTAGGTTGCCATCTCATAAAGGACAAACTCACTACCCTGAACTTCTCCTTCTTCACCTCTACTTCCTGCTCAATACAGGTCAGGAACAAAAGTTTCTTGGATGAGATTGCCTAACTCAATCTCACACATTTTACCGTCATCATGGGGATATCAACACTACAAACGTAGCATCCAAGATGCATACCCTAAAGCTATGGATTGATATCAATCCATTTGGCTTCTGATTTTTCTTCATTTCAGCAGCTTCACTGATGTACTCCTTAGTCTGCATCTGTCCTAGAGTTGTATAACCAGAATCTAGTTTAATGGAAGAGCCTTATATCAGCATTGTGGATTATAATAGCACTGATTGTTCCCTTGCTTTTTTGTCACATCTTATCTAATAACTTATAATAACAATCTGGGCAACCACAGTTCATTTACTGTATTATTGACTATCATGCACATACTGTCATGGTGGTTTGGCTAATTTTGTTGCCCCAAAATTTGTTATATACACTTTTTCAAGAACAAGTTGACAACAATCATCAATGATACCATCACGTCCCCCACCTCACCTGATCACTCCTCATGCTAAGTGGGTAGTGACCAAGGCGGGTATCACACATTTTGCTTACAACAGTAACAAGGCCCAGATGAAGCGGCTCATGCCAATGTCAGTTAGGATGAAGTCAGGATCAGGCATTTCAAATGTAACTGTCAGCCTTATCTCTCACCACATTGTTTTGTAGACTGAGAAGCCTTACAAGAAGATTATCACTTAGATTTTACTTTTTATGAAAAGTGTGAGGCAAATCTTATGCCATTTTTTTATTATGAACAGAGGGAACGCCTAACCTGTGTTTTCTTCCTTAACAAAGCATTAAAAAAAGAAGGAATATACAGCTCTCAAGATAGGCACCACCACCAGTGACAAGGAGGCAATCACCCATAAGTTGCACTGCTTCTACTCTTGTCTAAACCAAGCAACCAGGTGGACTCATCTGATGTCAAGGATTTTCTCTGGTGAGCACTGATGCTTCTCATTGACCAAAAGGCTGACAAAGCTCTCGTGGCACCAGTCTCCTACCATGAGATCATAACTACTTTTACAGTCCCCTCAGTTTAAAGCCCCTCGCCCTGATTACATACTCTTAAAGGGGTACTCCTGGATCTTCTAACAATAGTAAAAATTCTCCAAGAATTTCTTGTGCACCAATTGTAACGTGGAGAGGTGTTTCCTGAATCTAAATAGTTCCATCATGCCCTAATTTAAGAATTAAAGTAATCGCCTGGCCAACTGGTGGCCCATCGTGATAAAAAATGAATAGTATAAGCTCATCACAAATCTCTTTGCCAACTGTATCATCAATTGGGTCTCATCCCACTAAACCCCGCTCAACATGACTTCCTTCTGAAGAGGTCACTTTGAGATAATTACAATGACCTCCATGCGACTTTGACCACTAACTCACATAAGGAGAATGGCTTCATAGCTCTTCTATACATGGAGGAGCCAAAATCGTGTGTTTTGGAGCAAATGTTTGTAACCTGGTCAGCTTACATATTCCAATAAAGTCAAAGCGGTATATTAGTGCTTTATACCCGCCTTCAAACCAGTGTGTTATCTCTAAAAGGCTTTGAAGCATTACCAGTTGAGAAAAGTCTCTGCCAAGGGAGACCCCCTAATTCCCATCCTGTTTAACATAACCCTAGATCCCCTACTGACTGTTCTACAAGACATACTGTCAGTAATACAAGTCCAAAGAATGAACTCATCAATACCATCCAATTTTCTGATGAAACATCTATCACTTTTTGCTTCTCAGAGGATATAACCTCACTACTGTAACTCTTGAAAGGTACTTAAAGGCATCATAAACCAAGATCAACCCTCAAGACAATGATAGTCCAGGTTAGCTCCCCCACCTTTCCTCTGCCATTTGGTCTCAAACCCACTTGTGGCCCCTTCTGCCACCTAAGCGTCCTCACAACCCACCTGGAGTTGTGACAAAATATAATGAGGACATGATCCTTGAAGCAGTAAGATCAAAAATTTCCAGATGGATAGATATATTATCACCCAAAAGAGATGGAGCCCGAAGGCTGACAAGTTTATCTTGTCCACTTTTTAGTTCCTCACCCATATCTTTTCCTTCATGGACACCTTCTATTCAATTCTCAACATCTTTCTTTAGTGTTCAATAGGGGCTCAAGTAACCCAATTTCTGCACTTATTACAATTGACTGTCCCCGTTGTGAAAGAAACCTTGACTCCTGGATATGCAAACCCACACCATTTCCATGTGTCTAAATTCCTAAAAAGATTTTTTGCTGTGACATGGTTAAATGCCCAATGAGCATCCTATTATGAGAGTGTCTTTAGCTATCCAGCAAATGACCATTAAATCCTTAAAAACCAACTTTGAAAAAAGATCAATCTCTTTATAACTTAAATATATATTGGTATGCCTCTATAAGGAGGTAAATTGACATGGCCAGCAAAAGATGCTAATTTGGTAATTAAATGTTAGCAGTTTATTTTTAGTAAAAGACAACCAACAGAAAAGTTGGTTGGACAAGCACAAATTTTTGGAAAATTGGGGAGATAGGCCAGGAACAGTTTATTGTGGCTTAGACTTGATTTTGGCCAATAAGATGAGCTTACCACTGAAGGTAGTTCTATAGCTCAAGTATGTGTGAACTTGTAACTTTAACTTCACCTGAATAATCCCTTTTCAAGCAATACTATATTTTGAAAATAAATAAAATTCTTATTTGGAAATCAAAAGTAATGAACCTTCCTCATATAAAACTATAATAGGTGATCTTCAAACCATTAATGAAACATAATGAAACATACCACACGATTTCTGCATATTAACCTTGACCTACTTGGCCTTAACTCAGCGTTAATCCATGGTATATTTGAGATCATGGAGGGCGACTAACTTGACCCCTTTGGCCTCCCTTATTTCTCTCCTTGTTTCCAAAATTTTCACCAGATTCATTTCATGAGATATGAAATTACCTGACATGTTCTGTAGCACCACCTCTTCCCCAGGGAATCAGCAAGAGAGAAGATATTATGAGCTGGGGTAACTTAATGGTTGCTGTCACGGATGAGGTTGCAAGTGGATCAGCAGATCAGTCATTGGCCAGTTGAATGACTAGAGTTCAACCCCAAACTGATGGAGGTGCAGGCAACCAATCCACCACAGATGAGGGCAAATGAGCCCCTTTTAATAATTTTGGTGAACCAAGCAATTTTTCTCAGCAGCAGAGTGACATCATGCAAAAGATTTCGTCCTTATGACTAGAGAATTAAGTAGATGAGGACAATGATGTCACCCAAAATTGTTATAGTAATTGAACCCTTTTATACTTTTAGGGACCAAAATAATTTGCATTCTTCTGATGAAATGATAACAAGCCAACTGAATTACCATAACAAAAGCGTTCAAGGCTCATAAATGGATATAAACAAATCTGGAAGTCAATTAGTTTTTCAAGTTACTTGAATTCCTGATGCAAGGCACATTGTAAGAGTGCCTTTTAAACCTTAAGTCGTGCAGCATATCACCATATTTAGTAATAAACCAATGTTGGAAGAAGATAAAATTTTCCAAAACCCAGAAGCAAGGACTAATGGAAAGGCCCCTGGACATCCTGGTTAATGGAAAACCACCACAAGAATGAGCTCACAGCTACTAAAATTGACTTAAATGGATAAAGCTACTAAAGCAGCAATTAGACGCCGTCTAACTAGGGGATCTTGGAAACACTCTCATATTAAAACCCATGTCCTCAACATATATTTTTAATTACCATTCATTTTACTATCTTTATTTTTACTTGAAATATAAAATACTTTGCTCTCTTACATTAATACTACAACTGCCTCCCCAAGTTTGATCCCAGTAGATGAACTTTGGGTAGGGGACAATTATGACTGTGTTGACATTGTGCACCAATGCCCCAAACAGAGATAGCAAATATCAAAGGTGGTTCATGGAGTTCCTGGCCTATCATACACTGCACATGGAGGTTTTCAGTTTTTATCATCCTTTCACATTAATTAGAATCCCCTTCATTGGTGTGGTATCATCCTCATGTCGTCCCACCTCAAATAAATTTTAAAAATCTCTTACATTAATAAAATAATTCTATTTATCTCATTTTTAGCCACTTACTTCCACTTATGGTGGCTGCAGTAATATAATCACCAGCAGCCAGTCTGGGATCAACTAAGTGAGTAGAATACAGTAATCAGTATGCTATCTGTTGTGTTTAAACAAGGGCACTCTATATTGCAGATCCTTGGAGCTAAGCTGCCAAGGGAGAGTTTAGATTTGCTTCTGTTAAAGTTTAAGGGCCAACGTATAACAAACATGTTTAATAGTATCAACAAGAGATTTGCCATTGGCGCAAACAGTTTACCAAAGAGATCAATTCTACAAAAGGTTGCATTGGAGGAGAATCTGCTCTATGAGAATGTTTATGATCTAAACAAAGGTTGTCTGATGCTTAATCTGCACAGAGTAAACCCCCTGAGCAGCAAGTCATCCTCACACGTTAAGTGAGTGAGGTCAGCAAGCTGACTGCTGTAAGTACAGAGATGGAACTTAGCCAGTGGCATTAAGAAAACGCTCATGGAAAGGGGTAAGCAAGTCCTATCATGAGTGCATTTACAAGCTGGAATACAGCTATTTTCTGCAGCACTAAACTCCTTCCAAGATACCATAAATCCCAGCCTTCTTTTTATTAAAAAGAGGCTATAATTCCCTCCATCTCCCAAACCTGGTGCCCCAATTCATGGTATGAATCTGGTGTCTCATGATGAGAACCCTTAACCATTTCAATTTGCTCTCATGGAATGTAGAAAAATTATGAGCTTCTCTGGAAGATCCAACTGGCAGTAGGTATGGCCCACATTTCTAACAATGTGGTAAAAAGCCTTTTCTTTTTGATCCATTATCTTAAATGGTTATTTTATTAATGATTATGGTGTTAAGAATCAACGGGTATCCTTCATATACTTTTTCCCTACCCTTCTCATCCCATCCATGTTCTCCTTGTAAGTCTTCATTGCTGCGTCTAAATTGATATCTTCCTCCCAATGCAATTACCTGATTTACTGGGTAAAGTCCATCATGGCTTCCACCTTGGACCCACAGCTGGTTTCCATGAAAAAGTCAGGATTGTAACCATCGTTTTCAAATGAGGAAAAGCATCCAATGGAAGAATGCTTGTCATGTTTATAGTTGAATGAGCCAAAGGAAGATGTGAGGACAAGTCTGAGTGATTAGACGCTAAAAAGTACTGTAAGAATTGTTCCTGGAACTGTTTCACTCGTTCTATCTGCACATCCAATTGGGACTGGAAGGCAGTTGAACAGCACAGGCCTATCTGAAGCATTTGCAAAGTTATTCCCAGAATACGGATGTAAATTGGGGTCTAAACTCATTGATGATTTCTTGGTATGCCATGGGCAGAGAAAACGTAGAGACAAATAACTTAGCCATTTGGGACACTGTTACTTCCAGAGTTACCAGGACATTGGACATGATGGGAAGAATATCAACTACTTGATTTCCACAGCCAAATTAACACAGGACCTGTGAAGGGGGTTAAAGAAATTACTAAAATTAATCACACAGAGAACCTAATAGTGGTACAGCTCAAATTGACATTAGGAAAATTTTGTCAGACCAAGTTGAGTTTATTATACCCAAAGTTGAATCCTGCTTAATTATAATGTAGGATTATTAAAACTGTCAGGTGACAAATACTCAAGGTGGTGCTTGTGGCACTATATTAAGATGAACATGCAAAAAGGTAAGAATCAAGAATTTGCCTTGTGATCAACATAAGTGATACCAAGTATCATCCAACTTGGTACATTCAGCTTCAATTCTGCGCTATTAAAATGTGAAAAAGGGCATCATACCATCTGGAATTCATTGCCTGTCCTTAGCCTCCTTTCCAGATTACCCACTATAGATTTTATAAATCTTGCCCTTTTTGGGCTTATATTATTTTATGTGACATATAAAATCCCTATTTTATGCTTTAATAAAATTAAGTTATATATCCTATATTCAATTTTGGTACTTAAATTCAATAAGTTCATTTTTCTTTACTTACTATAGCACAGATACTCTAGCTGATGGGACATAAGTGGTGACTTGGAACCCTTTCAAGTGAAAGTATACTTGATGTGCGACTTAGTTGGCCTCAAGTATTGACTTTCAGGCTTCTTGAGCATGGTATGATTGAGCTTAAATATGGAATCCTGACAGGCTGTTGATCACTATAGGACTCTTTCACGGTAAACAGTACCTTCATTTAATTGATTGCACCATGGAAGATAACTTTGTCATGGATTAATGACATGATAGAGGGAACTAATTTTAAGGACATTTCTGGACGTCAGGAGGCCAAAAATGTTAAAATAAAAAGCATTCCTGACTTAAAACATACCCTAGGCCAATGCTGGGTACAGGCAAGATATGCCCAAGTTGGTCCTGGAATGTGCATGATGCTTGGCAGCGTTACAGCAAGGGCATTAAAATGCACCAGCTACGTTCTAAATCCCAACGGTTTGTTATGGCTGCTTGAGGTTTAGGGAGCAGAAACCTGTTCCATTTATGATATTACCAAAAATGGGTCAGGTCCAGTTACAATCTATAACTTGAGTTGGTGATTTTGAGTTATAGTACTTAGCTGATGGTAGCGTGCACCTATTAGTTTGCTTAGGTTTATCACCACTTCCACCAATTGATGACTTGCCCCCATTGTTTAAGTATGTTTTCACAAGACCAACCTTTCTTATTGGTCAACTTCCTAAACAAATTCCCCATTAAGTTTACATTTTTATGGTCTCTTGGGAAAACCTGTGCACAGACCTCCTTGAGGAGGTCTCCAACAATATTGACAATTTTATCTTGACAAAATTAACTAAAGTATTTGGTGCACTTTTAGGCCGCCCTGGTCCCTTCCAGATAGTGGCTCTCAAGCACCCCAGCACCAAACTTCATTTCGTTATGGACTCCCTTTTGGAGTCCAACCAAATTTTGTTATTTATTGTTTATCTAATAGTATACTCCGCATTATACACACTTGCCCTTAGTCCCTTATGCTCTGGCACCCTCCATGGTGCACTGTTTCCTATCTTTCTAACAGCTAGTTCCCTGGCAGTGGGGCCATGCATCCTGCATCACCTCTCTGGGAACAAGAGAGTTACAGACACTCTCTTGACATTAGTCAACCAACTCTTTATCTTATATGCATTCAAATTATCCACGTGGGGTTTTCTTTATGTGTAAATTGGGTGCGCTGGCCATTTGTCACGGCCACAATGGTGCTCACTACAGTTTTCTTGTTTGTTTTGTATTAGTGAATCTTGGCGTTATTCTTGTGACTACCAAAAGAGAAGTGCCCACCCTTCCTTCTCGTACCTGGTGGACTCAGACCTTTGTGATACTATTGTTGAAATTCCCTGACTTTCCCCCAGAATTTATTTTAAAATTCAACAGTCTCTTGCTTCCCTCTCATTGGAAGCTTCTTTTGGTAATAAAGATTTGTCTGGTTCTTGACCACCCTTGCGTGGGGTGAATTTGCTATATTAGCTGTCTCCAGAGGCTGTTAACTGGGTTTTTGCAGTGTTCTGCACACAGCCACTTTTTTTGGAAAGTAGCGGAAGGTTTGAAGCATATCCTGGAGCAGCGTCATCTGAACATGCCTTCCATCCACATCTTCTGTGAGTTCTTTTCTCTGCACTAAGCTGGCCACACAGTGAAATTATATTTGATTTTTGTGGTAAAGCAAAGGCCCTATCTTTTCCCAACGTCATTAAAGCGTTGTTTCTCTATTCCATCTTAGAAATCCCTGCAAGAAACTCCTTCATTTGGAAATTGCTCTCTCCCAAGTTTGACCAACTGGTTGAAGCTCTTTGGGGTGGTTCCCCCAATCCAACCCAAAAAATCTAGGTAATTTTGCCGTCATTGTTTCACCTGGGGTGGCCTCTATATATATGGGCCCCAAATACTTGTGCACGGCTCTTAAAAAGGAGGATTCCTATCTTTCCATTCCTTCAAGTTTTGCTAAATTTGAAGGCGAGCAGGGCTCTACCCTGAGTTTATATTGAAAATTTTTTGGGATTTTTACCCACCTTTCCAGCTTCCTAGGTTATCTGCTAGTTTGCTAGGGGATAACTCCCGCTAGCAAATGAATTGGATACTGGTTGACCTTGATTTAAGGTTAATAATGTCTAGGATTTTTTGATTAATTCATTAAGTTTGGATCCATCAGGGATCAATCCATGAAAAGCTTAAGATCTCAATGGTAGAGTTACTGACAAAATTGGGTCATCTGTAGTTTATCATTGATTAACTATTAGGTGTACTGTTTGGGATCAGTTGGGTTTTATCACCAACTGATGGAAAATTTGATCAGCAGTTTTGAGGCGAGTGATGCCACCCGAAACTAGCAAATCAATCAGTTGGTTTGTGACCTGCTATAGTGGGTAAAGAGTCACAACACTTAATCAGGTCGCTATACAAATGTGGTTGATTTGCTGTGATTGAGTGGGAACATTAAGGACAAGTTTTCTGGCTTTTTCAGGTCTCTGGGATGTACAACGGAAAAATCCTTAGCCCATTTGAGAAGACCATCACTGGAAGAGACTTTGAAGTGTAATTCAACAGTAACATCTGCCGTTTTATGGCATAGGGCCAACCGAGGAGTTGAGCGCTGGATTCTCACTATAACTTCCCTACTAACTTTTTTTGATAAAGCAGAAAATTGGTTCAGATTTTACCCTAGTTCTAATTAGTCAAGTACTATTCATCTTCAGAAATTTTGTTGTAGTGTAATAATTGTAAACTCTTTTGTGTGATAAAGAGGAAGGATTGGATATCTAGAGTAGAGAAGCAGACCATTGACATATATCTTCTCTGGATAAGCATGTTGGTAACTAAGGCTGGGAACCTCTGAATCTGAGAGTGGATTAAGTTCAGCTGAGATAGGGAAGAAGTCCCTAATTGTTAACATAATCAGTATTTCGTGGATAATTCCAAGTTTAAAGTTGGACTACATCTGGTTATTCAATTCAACTACAGATTAAAAGTTGTCATATTATTGCTCATATATATCTATCAAACAATGTGACTCATGCACATAATCACCCTGTGCAATTAATCTCTGGGAACAATTGTCAAAAAATTCAGACTTCAAATTTTAGTACTCTTTCCTGAAGAATATTTGCGGACCTAGTTTTTAATAATTTTTAGTCAACTCTGCTACAATAATGTCACCTGCAGCACCCCCTATAAATATGGCGCCCATGACTAGTATTTCTCCCTTGAATGGGTCAGAGCTCCTCACTGATTCCCTCCCCGTTTTGGCGGAATTTGATGTTCTGGGAGATCTAGCCCCAAAGTAACAAAAAATGAATTAACAAAAACGATTTTTCTTTGCTCCACGTTTTAAAGTTACAGGCCAAAGCATTTACATAGGGCTTAAAGTTGATGGCCCTGGATAACGAGGCACAACTGGCTATCAAAGCTGGTATGGGGTCATTGACTCCCAAAAACACGTTTTATAATGCAAACGACATACAAAAAAACGAGCTGATAATTAGCTCTTGTGGCTCTGATGTGGGCCCTATTAAGTATATCAGATTACTCCTGAGAACGCCGCTTGACCCCTACCATGATCTGCAGAACACAGGGGGTGTAAAATGATCTTATTATATAAAATAAAACGTTTATGCAACTGTTAAAGATATGGTTGGATATGTGGCCTTAGTATTAAGAGTGGTCAATTATCTTTCTCCATACTATGATGAAAACCATACTCTGGAGGCATGCTTATGCCTGATGAAGATTTTTATGGCGAGGTGTTGGCGTTTTCTGCTTTATATAAGGACCATTCTGGATATTTTTTGTTGACTTCTACCCTTTCAACCCCTTTAGGGAAATCTGCACAACCATTTTGGTGGATACATGAGCCTCTGAGAATTTTATTGACCAAAACCTAGCAAATACCTTGAGTTAGATTGCTTTCCAGGTGGTATGGTTAGGGGAGGGGCTTCTCAAGGTATTCCCACGTTGAAGGTTCTGGGGTTAGTGGATTATCAGGCTGGCAAATATCAATTGGCTGACCGCTTCCAATTAATAAAAAACCTTCTGTACCACATTATTTTGGGAGTAGAGTGGTGGCGAAAGTTTGACGTCAGAACCAACTTGAATGACAATACCTTGTCCTTGACTTTTTAGTGGTCATAAATTAGTTATCTACTAATTTGAGGATAGTTCTCTTGGCAATTTGCACAAAGGCCCATGGTTCATATACTCAGTCTTGCTCTGTTGCTAAAGCCCTAAATGTAGGTACCCTTACCTTCCTGTTTAGAGGGGATGGAATTATCTTTTGATGAAGCTTCAGCCAATGTACTACCATCACATATAGAGTTTGATTGAGAGTTTAAACTCACCATTAATCTGGTGCGTATATCTTCTCCCATTTAACCGTTGACTGTATGAAAGAAGCTGTGTTAGATGTGTGGGTCAAGGGAGCAGTTAGATAAAGGCACGATATTTCAGTGTACCTCCCCAGTATGCTCTCCACTTATCTTTCTGGCTAAAGCTGATGGTACCTTATGCCCATATGTAGATTATGGGAATCTCAACAACGTTATGGTACCAGATTTTCATCCCATCCCATAGGATTCTCAGATTGCTCACTACATGGAGAAAGCTAGAGTTTTCTCCAAATTGGACTGCTTAAATGCATTTAATCAAATCTGGATCAAGAAGGGCCAGGAGTGGCTAATTGAATTCTGTACCAGGAGAGGAATTTCTCAGTTTTAGGCTATACTCTTTGGGCATAAAAACCCCAGGCTATCTTTCAATGCCGCATAGATGCGGCCTTAAGGGACCTGCTGGGTGTGAGTTCAGTGGCTTACATGGCCAATATCCTGGTTTTTTCTCTCAATAGAGAGTCTTATGCAATACACCTGGGGCAAGTGGTGGAGAGTCTAAGTGAAGCCAACCTTATGCTCAAAATTATAAGTGTGAGTTCTTTAAACAAAGGTCACCTTCCTGAGCAACTTCATGTTTGACTAATGCCACATGATCACTCCAGAAAAGAAGAAGGTAATTCTTGAATGGCCCACCACAACTTTGGTCAAAGAGTTGAGGTGTTTCTTGGGAACGTGTACATTTATTAAGAGATTCGCATCAAATCTTTCTGAGGTAGCAGCGCCCCTGTATAAGGCGAGTGGAGCTAAAATGCTCCAATGGTCCCCCATTTTGCAGGATGCCTTCCAAGCGGTAAAGTGCACCATGTTGTTCACTTCCGTCCTTTGCCATGTAGTTTTCAAAAAGGAGTTTATAGTGGCTTAAGATGCCTCCAACTTTCCAAAGCGGCAGCTTTATTACAAGTAGATGAAGATGGAATAGAGCATCCATTGGGATTTTTTGCTTGGAAGATGTCTCTGCCTAAGTTAAACTATGCCGTTCATGACAAAGAGTTATGGAAGTGGTTGAGGCGCTTACCTATTAGGTCATCACTTGCATGGCTCATACCAACCATTCCGCATTTGTACTGATCATCATGCTTTATTTGTACTACTGCGCACCTATTGTCTTACCCCAAAGTAAACCTGCTGGCATGAGACCCTGGCTCAATTTGCGTTTTCTTATGATTTTACAAAGTGCAAGGAGAATGGTTTGACAGATGCTTTGAGTTAAAACCCTGCACTAGCTCCATATCCAAGGAAGTAGAGGTACACAACACTCACTTGATGATTCCTCCATGTAAGATTGCGTCCCAACATCTCTCCCCCTTGGCCTACGGGCCAGCGCTTGCTCCTCTGGGGAAAAAAGTGGAGGAATATGGTATGTTCAGAAAGGTAGTCCTTTAACATCCTTTGTCAGCTGAGTATACATGGTCCTCGCCAAGAGTGAATTAAATCAGGAGGACATTACCAGGGGTTACCACATGAAGGATGAGATGGTGTGATTTTAGGGGCTTCTATGGGTTCCCGCCAGCCCACTTTGCCTTGAAATCATCTGGGACCATCATGACAATATAACGGTTGGACATCCTGGGAAGGCAAGGACTCTAGAGCTAAGTTGCCACATTTACAATTTGAAGGGGTTAGCCTCACAGGTGGCCAGGTATTGTAAGGAGTGCCTGGTCTGCAACCAAATGAAGCCAAATCGCCAGCCTTTAGCAGGGTTGTTGGTACCATTTAAAAGGCTGAAGGGCCCTGGACTTCTTTATTGGTGGATTTATGTTGTGGAGTTACCTGCATCAGATGGCTACAATGCCATCATGGTAATGGTGGACTTTTTTATGAAGTTCGCCTACTTTATCCCCCGCAGTACCACTTTAACCGCGGCAGAGATGGCTAAGATCTTTATATCTCATTTGTTTGCTCTAAATGGGGTCCCCCAAGAAATAATTAGTGATAGTGGGCCCCAGTTACCTCTGTCTTTTGGAAAGAGTTGTGTAAGTCTCTTAATAATTTTCGCTGCCATTCAACTTCCTATCACCCTCAATCAAGTGGGCAGACTGAACGATTGAACCAGTTTTTGGAACAATTCCTGTGGTGTTACACCACTGCAGACCATTCAGATTTGGGTTTCCCACCTCCCCATGGCCCAATTTAGCTATAAAGATGCCCAAAATGCATCAATCAGTTATTCCCCTTCCTTGCTAACTATGGATTAAACCCCGCTTTCAACATGGAGCTCAGTTGTGGATCCAAGGTAGAAGTGGGGTGGACTTTGCAAACTTCAATTAAGAAAGTACACCAGGGGGTGAGTACAAACTTGTATGCAGCTATGCAAGCTTATAAGGAGAGCGTGTATGGGAAGAATTGGTAGATCCTGCATAAAAGAAAGGGGATCTCGTGATTTTTGACGCTAGAAACATCCCTATCAAGCCGCCATGCAAAAAGCTGGGACGAAAGAGGATTGGGCTCTACCACAAAAAGAAGAAAGGTAGGATATGCCTTGTGCTAGTTGAATCTTTATTCATTGTTCCAGATCTTCGCTGTCTTCCATGAAAGTAAGCTAATGTTTTTGAGGGCCCCCTGGAGACTCTAGATGATTATCTCGTGGATGGGGCGCCATAGTGGGAAGTGTAGGAGATTGTAGTCTAATGCCAAGTAAAAAGAAGGCTTGATTACCTAGTATCCTGGAAGGGATTTGATGCAGCGGAGAATAGTTAGGTACCAGCATGTGAATGCGCCCATGCCCAAGACCTGATTAAGTATTCCATGGGCGTTTACCCCAAGCTGCTGTACCTCAGTCAAAGAAAACTGTTGCCGCTATGAAGTTGTCCCCAAACCACCAGAACTTTTCTCTGGAGAAAGCCCCCTGGAGGTGGTAAAGCCCCAAAAGAATGAGATAGTAATGTCATGGCTTAATGACATGATTGAGGGAACCAACTTTAAGGACAAGGTTGGAAGTCAGGAGGCCAAAAAATTAAATTACAAGGCCTTCCTGACTTAAAACATACCCTAGGCCAATGCTGGGTACAGGCAAGCCATGCCCAGGTAAGTCCTGGGAATGTGCGTGATGCTTAGCCCAGCATTACAGCCAGAGCATTAAATTGCACCAGATACGTTCTAAATCCCAACTATTTGTTATGGTTGCTTGAGGAACAGGGTTTCAAAACCTATTCTTTTATAATATTAACAAATTGGCCAATTCCAGTTACAATCTATAACTTGAGTTTGGTCAATTTTGAGTTACAGTACCTTGGCCAATGGTAGCATGCGCATACTGGTTGACTTAGGCTTAGCACCTCTTCCACTAATTGACTACTCACCCCCATTGTTTATTTGTTTTTTCACAAGACCATTTTTTCTTATTGATTAACTTTCTTAAATAAACTTCCGTTAAGTACGTTTTTTATGGTCCCATATGAAAACCTGTGTATGGACCTCATAGAGAGTTCTCCAACAACATTGGCAGTTTTATCTTGACAAAATTAACTACGGTATCTGATGAACCTCTGGGCCACCCTGGTCCACTCCATATCTAGGCACCCAAGCACCCCAGCACCAATCTTCATTTGGTTATGGACTCCCTTTTAGGAGTCCAACCAAATTTTGTTATATATTTTTTATCTACTAGTATAATCCACTTTGTACACACTTGCCCTTAGTCCCTTTTTCTCTGGCACCCTACAGGGTGCCTGTTTCTTATCTTGCTAATGGATAGTTCCATGGCAGTGTGGCTGTGCATCCCACACCACCTCTCTGGAAACAATAGAGTTACAGAAACTCTCTAGACAGACCTGATTTATAGTGTCACCTGCTAAGTGACCAACGAAAATGTTAATAAGATGATTAAATGGGAATCCGCCTATTTTACATTTGAAGAATTTCAAGAAATTTTCTTAAGTGGATTCCTGAATCTCGTTTTGTAACCTGGAAATCTTACAAAGGAGTAAGAAAGTTATTTTTATGGAGTGATTTACTCAGAAGAAAGAGCCAGCTGTTAAAGGGCATCCGCAGTGGACAAAACTCTTATGAACATGTATGAATCCAGTGCTCTCCCAGAGAGTTGTGGATCAAGTGTAAATCTACAACGCTATATTATGCAATTTGTACTCCATGCGTTATCATATAGTTCATTTACTAGGAGTCTATAATGAGAAACTCAACCATCATATCAATACCCAAAGCCTTACAGATGGCCTATGAGAAGGTATATAATCTAGCTACACAAAGTATAGGAGTTATCCACCATTTGATTGAAGCAAATCGCTCCACGTTATTCAGCTTATAATCAAATGTACTATTAATTGCGGTGTTAGCAAGTTTGTGGAGGAAGCTATGAAGGTTTTCTGGAAGGACATCTCAGAGTTGAACAAAAGTACGAATCAATTACTTGATGCCTTCACTGAAAAGCTTTGAAGACAATATATTAAAGCCCATGATGAGATGGCAGCCCAATGTTCTACTAGCCGTCAACAGGAGGAAGAACAGATCTCCGTCCTTAAGGCCTAACTAGAGCAAACCCTACAACAAATTGATGAGGTATAGACCCATTGAAACTCTGAAACTTCATCAGTATCTCAAAGTTTTATTTCTCAAGTAGCCCATGTTAAACAGGACCAGGCATCCCATGTGACTCAGGAGTCTACTCTTTCTATTACTGAACAAATCAAGAAATTTACAGCGACATTTGAGGAAAATCTCCTAGTTGATAGTAAATTAATTAAGCCTACTGTCACCTTAACAAAGAGGAAAAACGCTGGAAAACTCTTACATAAGAGTTGAAAGCCAATACTGACAAGCCTCCCTTAGAGCACTGAATGCAAAGAAAGAGGGCTTTAAATAGTTCATCTTAGTACTAGAGAATTAGAAAAGCTTTTGAAAAAATACACTCATCCGCTTATCAACAGATTCATGACCTTGACTTCTGCATTAAGAATTTTGAGAATGATAGAATCATATTCAAAAGAAGGACCAATCTGTTGGGTGCTACGCCAAGACTTACCCTAGGTAATGGAGCAACATCTCAATCCTCTACAGTACCAAATATGTCAACTCGAACTGCAAGTTAAACAGAGAAATGTAAGAACCAAAATCGTAAATCTAAGGCTTCTGGAGTACACGTCGTTACAGGATTGGAAGCCACTACCTTTAAGCCTACAATTAAGGACAAGTTTACAATCAATAAAGGGAGTATCACATCTTTTCTCTACTTCTATGGAGCTATGGAAGATGCAATTGATAATCAAAAGGTGAGCATATTTTAATTGTCTAAGCTGTATAACCCAAAAGTTTATGGTGCATTATATGGACGACCTGCGTAATTGGATAGATGTGAAAGAGGCGCTCATTAAAAACTTGAGTCAAAGAAGAGCCTGAGTATGAAGAACAGTCTTTTGTGAGAATTATGCTATGCTGGAATGAGACACTTTAAAAATTTGCTGATTTTTTCTATTAAGAGACTCAAATGCTTTGACCCCAAATTTTGCTTACTTATGATGATACTGTAGCTACCGCCATACTGGTTTACTTATTAACCCTGACTTAGCCATGCATATTAAGTATAACAAATGAAGCTTCCTTTCCATTTTGGATATTAAAGTAGCCCTACTTGGTGTAGTTGATATACACACTCCAGAGACTTCCCAAAAAGCTTCTATGAAGTCCAGAGTGTATAACGTGGAGGAAATGAAACCTAAGAAGGAGAAGACAAGATATAACTACTGCAAGAAGAACAGCGATATTGAGGATATTTGTTTTAGGCTAAACCTTGTCCTTGCAAGCTTGGTAAGGATGGTCAGCTTAGGGTCAGATACCTCTAATATAACCAACCCAAATTACCTAAAAGTTAAACATTGCTGATCGCTCATCTCACGTGCATTGAAAATAAACCTGATGACGACTCTAGAGGCGGTTAGAGGATACAGGTTATTACATTTTACGTTCACCAAAGAGCTCAACATTAAAAGCATTCTAACGATGAGAATATTGATGAAGCCCAGATTCCAGAAGGCACTTACCTCAAGCAGGTTATTAAGTGTCCTAGAATAAAAGATAAGCCAGTGATGCTGATAAGTACCTATCCCTGTTGATCTGACCGATTGCAAGAATTACAGTCTTATGGAAATCAAGAAGTATTTTGAGCCTGTAAAAAGCTCAATGCAATGTTCTGCCTCAAAGAGGTGTTAGTCCTTCCACCAAAATTTAGAGGAACCATTATTATGGTTGAACTGTTAATTCAGAAGGTCTGAGTTATGGCTACTTTAGATATGGGATCATCTATCAATGTTGTTTCATCCCATCTAATTAAGAAGATCAAGCTCGCCCATGATCTTAAATACACTCAAGATATATTGTTGCCAGGTTAAACAACACCAAGGTGATAGGTGCATACTTATCTCTAGAAAGTTTGAGGTTCAAATTATTATTTCAGCTCCTACAGTTTCCCTAGACAACATTTAATGTGATATACTCATTGAATCACAGTTTATGATCAAATACAAAGGAATTATCAATTAAAAATAGGGATACTTATTTTTTAAATATGAAGTTCCCCTTGAACTGTATTATGCTTCAGAAAGAAGGATTACTATTGTTTAATTGAGCACCATGTTTCTGCTTTTTCATTGTATTATTCTACCTCTTGAAAAAACATGAGAAAATTACCTGTATCAGTAGATGCAGCAAAAGGAATATCATTTTATGCCACTGAGAAGGTGAAAACTAAACTAGGAGTAAAGAGTGGTTTCTACCAACATACCCTGAATATAACCCCTGAAAGCTTGCTATATATTATTAGTGTCAATAAAATAAGTAGATTTAAACCAAAAATTTTCCCAAAAAGCCATTGATAGAGCTTATTAGCGGCCATTGAGCTACTACTTGTGAATTTAAACAGCAGAGATATACTAGTGTTGGGCTTTCATTTTTTGAGCTCAATGGTGCTATGCCCAAGAAGCCTAAAAGTTAATAATTGAAGCCGCCTAAGTTGTACAGCAATATATTTTTATTTCTAAAGAATTCCAAGTCACTGCTTATGTCCCATCAGCTAAAGTATCCGTCCTATGGTAAGTAAAGAAAAATGGGCTCATTTAAGTCAAGTACTAAAACAAGATATAGAACTAAAGAGTAACTTCATTAAAGTATAAAATAGGAGTTATTATATGTCGCATTTAGAAATATAAGCCCCAAACGGAAAAAAGAAAATAAAGATAATGGTGAAGGGAATCTGGAAAAAAGGCATTTGGTCAGGTGATGAATTCTGGATGGTATAATGCCTTTGTAGCATTTCTTTGATAGAGTATAATGATTGCGAATGTGCCTAGTCAGATGAGACTTGGTATCACTTAGGTTGTTCACTAGGCAGATTCATGATTCTTACCTTTTTTGCGTGGTTATCTTAATTTACTTCCTTGAGTGCCACCTTGAGTATTAGTCACCTGATCTTCTGATGATCTTTCATTTTGATTGGGCTGGATTTCAGCTTTGGGTAAAATAAGATCAATTTGATCTGAAAGAAATTTCTAAAGTCAATTTGAGCTAACCAACTATCAATTTTCTGAGTGACTTTTTAAAGGTAGTCCTGTAATTCCCTTCTTGGGTCTAGGTATAGATTTAGTTGAAGAAATTAAATGGTTGATATTCTTCCCAACATTTCTAATATCCTGATATCTGACACATAGTCAAGTTTATCAAGAGATTTAAAAAAGTCAATTTTTTTCTATTAATGAAATTGTTTAGGTACATTCTATTAGTACTCATCTTGAATTTGGCCTATTGACTGAACATTTAATTTGCGCTATCCATCAAGTTCAAAACTCCAATATGTTAAATTAGGAGAAACTTAAGAAAGTGCAACAGTTATATAAAGACTATCAGGATGTATTCTCCATGTCAGATGTTGACTGTGATCATATGAAAGACTGGACACATTGTAAGTCCAGGAGAACAGCCCCTTCAACTGGATTGGGAGCAACACCCCTTCTGAACAAAAAGAGGGCCAAAGGCCCAAGTGGACCCCCCATCACAGTTAAGTGACTTGGTGAACTTAGCAGATGAGCGCTAGGTGACCTCTTCCCCTCAAGGATAACCCACCCCCACCTCTTCCCCCTCCTCAACCCTGGTAATTTTAATAGAGGGGGTCTGCAGAGAGATTGCGCACACCAGGGGCCTGTCCATGGCCCCTGGGACCCCACACTCTCAAGGCAAACTAAGTCAAAACATTGAGGAAATAGCCTCCACCAACTTCAGAGCCCAGTCTGCAAATTCCAGTCTGGGGGAGCTAGTTCAGACTGGCCGGCGCCAGAAATCCGGTTGGGGAAAGACTCAGTTTTTGAACCAGGCACTAAACAACTTGGACCAGTTGCCCAACTCTCTGGGATGGATCTGGGAAGTTCAGATTGTGCAAATAGCCCAATTGAGAGTTCAGACCAGGTCTTAACAACTCATCCCAGAGGCCCCTGCCTCCTAGGATGAATCCAGAAAATCTGAATCATGCAAACAGGCTGGCTCAGATAATTAGGGTCTGGATTTTCACCATCAACTGGTTTGGTCCCAGAAATGTGGAAAAATTTTCAAAAGTTTTTTTTTCGATTTTTGCCAAGATTTTGAACATCCCCCACCCCCTCTCTGTCAGCCAACCAAACCCCATCACCAAACCTTAGATGACCAATCCCACAATACCTCCCCTATGTAATTCACCCAATACTTAAGGCAACTGCCCTGCCCATGTGGTGATTGTCAGTCCCTTCTCTTATCTTCTCACGCTTTGTGCTCAATAAACAACAAATACCCCATACAGCTTGCCACAGCCTCCATCCATTTTACCTTTAATTAAAAATTCTGCCAATTGATCTGGTGAAGCATGCTGTCACCCAAGTCCTTATTTTGATGTCGCTGACTGGATTATTCAGTTGCTTGATCCTTCCATATGGCGGTGGATCATAAAAATGGTAAACTAGCTCGCCCCCAATGATGAACCTGCTGTCTCATTTGTTATTGCGCGTCCATTTAACACAAACACTCCCATCCATTCTACTGCTGAATTTTCCAAAATTGCTCCCCTGTTGGAGCAGCACCAGAGTGGCCCTGCCCTGCCGCTCATGTACTTGGGGTCCATACCAGGCCTGCCTGCTGATGGTTCAGCCCACCTGTGGGGCCTGGAGCACCCTGTTCAGGTTAATCTTGGCCCCAACCCCTTTTGCAGGTCACATTTCCCCTTCAATATCACCCCTGATCGCGCAGCAGCCCTTGTGTCGCCCCACACTTATGTGCAAGCTTACTTGTTTGAATCCAAAGGCCAGCAACTGCAAACACTGGAGGAGTCGTTTCCTCCCTGCCTCTCCCACCCTTGGGGGTTGCCCCTGAAAGACTCGCGGTTGACCCCATTGCAACCATCTGGTTTACCTTGGGGGCCTTTGGTACATTTATAAACAATTATTTTCCTCACATCCCTACTAGATCCCCCTTCTTCTAGTCGCATGGACCGCTGTGCCCTTGGCATTCTAGTCTCCACTGGGTGCTTACACACCCTGACTGGGAGCCCAGTCTAACTCTTATCAGCCATTTCCATGACACCACCACACGGTGGCAGATCATAAATTTAATAAATTGGCTCAGCCCTGATGACAAACCCACTGTCTCATTTGTCATTGTGCATCCATTTAATGTAAATCCCTCCATACATTATACTGCTAAATTTTCTAAAACTGCTCCCCAGTTGGAGCAGCACCAGAGCGGCCCTGCCCCGCCACTTGCAGACTGGGGTCCACACCAGGCTCAGCCGCTGATGGTTCAGCCCGCCTGTGGGGCCTGAAGCACCCATTCAGGAGAATCTTGGTCCCAACCCCCTTTGCAGGTTATATTCCACCTACTATATCACCTCTGATTGTGTGGCAGCCCCTGTGTCACCCCTCAATGGCATGCAAGCTCACTTGTTTTAATCTGAAGGCCAGCAACCATTAACCCTAGAGGAGTCATCATCCTCACTGACTCTCCTGCCCTTGAGGGTTGCCCCCATTGCTACCATCTGGTTTGCCTTATGGCCTTTGGTACGTTAATGAACTTTTACTTTCCTCACATCCCCAATAGAACTCCACTCCTACAAATCACTCAGACCGCTGTGCCTATGGCATTCTGGGATCTCCATTGAGTGCTTGCGCACCCTGACTGGGAGCCCAGTCTGATTCTTATCAGCCAAATCCATGACATAATGAAGTGACCCATAATCTCGGCCTTCTCCACCCTCCTCGCTGGCACTGGCAAAGTGTTGGCCTACACATTCACTCTAAACATGCTCTCTCTCTGCGACCTAGTCTTCTCCTGCTGGTCAGCGGCCTCATTCATTTGGGCTTGCTGACAGGCTTTACTAAACTGGTCCCACCCTGCAAGCCCTGGCAACAAGTTTCACCCCATCAGTTAACATGATAGGGATGGGGGTACCCCCTGTCCCTTCTGATGAGGTGGCTGACCAAATCCTGGGTGTCCTGGTGGAACTCCAGGTGCACTTCACTTCTGATGGTGAGAAATCCCCGCCTCCCTCTGATGCCCAGCAGTGTGTGGCTCTCCTCAACGCCCTGGATGGGGATGTCCGTTGTTGGGTCAGGGGAGCACTCCACTCTGCTGCTAATTCTGGCAACCCCACCTCCTTGCTTGCGCTGGTCACTTCAGCGGTCCAGGACCCTGAGTCAAGACTGGAGCTCCTTCTCCATCTTTTTACATTGGGACAGACAGCCATGGACCTACCCTCCTTGATTGAAGCCTTTGCAGTCCTGGCTCCTGCTGTGCTCATCCCTCCCAAAATCGCCATATCCGCCCCCTGAGCTTCCTTGGACTCCACTGCAGCTGCTCATGCATCTTGGGACCCTCTCCACGGGTCTTTAGAAATTGAATTCTCTGTGGCCCGCGCAATTGGGACCAGGCCCTTCCACATTAACACATGTGCGGTTGCAGTCCTTGAGGTACTGCATACCACCCTCCCCCTGCCAGCAGTCGCAGTTAAGGGAAGTGTCCCCTTGGGCTTACCGCCCTTTGCCTCCCCTTTGTGCCAACTCAGGTATCTCCCTCTTGGGGAAACCCTGCCTGTAGTAGCCCCTATCCTCACCCCTGATCAGGAGGGTGGCCCATTGGGCTCCCAGCGCTCAGTGTCTGCTTGGCTTGGCGATATTGTCCCCCTGGTTGACCCCAACTCCTGAAGAGGGTGGAGCTGGTGTATGCATCAACCCTCATCTCCCCATTTGGGACAAGGAGGAAACAAAAATCCTTCCTCAGTTACAAACCATACCAGAGCCTCCTGGGCAATCTCTTTTGATAATAAGTCAAGCCCCTTCCTCAGCTGCCCTCTCTCTTGCTCATCCTAATAAAGAGGATCAAGCCTGCTTCCTGTTTTCTATTTACTTTCCCTCAGAGTCAGACAAAATCAAGGTACAATCCCTCCTCGACACAGGAGCATCATTAAACTTTATTGAACTCAAATGTGGCACGTTCCTTGGACCAGGCGATAGAGGAAGCTTCGTCTATCCTGGGCGCCTCATCAGAGCCCATGAAGTCCTACCGCATCTGGCATCCCTTGCACTTCTATGTTCACAATCTTGGGTTTTGTGACCAATTCTCAGCTGTACAGGATTTGCTTTATCCCGTAATTCTGGGGGTGGGCTGGTGGCGCCGCCAGCAGGTCCACATTAACCTTGTAAATAACTCCTTGTTGTTCACAAACCCTAAGCTGAGCGGAGAGTTTCCCCTGCTAGAAACCCTTCCCCTGGGCACATCTTTTGGCTCCATCTCCCCTCCTGACCCCACTCCAATGGACCTTTCTTCAGACTTCCCTTCCTTCCTAGCCCCATATAGGCTATCTTCAATATGTCGCTGGCATCTAAGCTTCCCTTGCACTCCAAATATGATTTGTCATTCCAGCAGATGGTTGATCTAGTCAAAATCAACTGCCCCCTCTACCCCTACACTGAATAAGAGGACAAAGCTTTGTGTATATGGTTAGATGAGATGTTAGAGAAGGGGTGGCTCATTAAAAGATCTTCCCCTGTCACTTCCCCCATAATTTTCGCTAGGAAAATGGATGCTCCTGCACCCTTGTGTCGACTATGGCCACCTCAACAACATTACCATCCCCAACCCATACCCCCTACCCTTAGAGAAAACCATCGCCCAAGCCATTGCCTAGTCCCACATCTTCTCGAAGTTGGACCTGGTAAATGCCTTTAATCAAGTGAGGGTGGCGAGGGGACAGGAGTTGCTTAAAGCTATCCACACCCGCTGAGGCCTTTTCCAGTTCGGGGTGATGCCCTTCAGACTGAAGAATGCTCTCATCACCTTCCATCACCTCATTGATGATGTGCTGGGGGACTTTCACTTCTCATGCGCTGTGGCCTACATCTATAATATTCTGATCCATTTCCCACCCCAGAACAACACGCCAAGGATCTAAAAGCGGTGGTGGCATCCCTCCACAGGGCAAGCTTTTATGGAACCCTCCAAGTGTGAATTCTTCAGGGATGAGGTAACTCTTCTTAGGTAATCTTGTCTTGAAGGATGGCTATGCTGTCCCCCCTGCAAACTCATGGCTATCCAGTCTTGGCCCACCCCAGCTACGTAAAAACAACTTTGAAGATTTCTTGGTACTATCACCTTCTTTGAAAAAATTCTCCCCACCCTCGCTTAACTGGCGGCACCCCTCCACCCCCTCACTGGGAAGAATGTCCCATTAAAGTGGTCCCCCTGAAGGCCAGCAGGCCTTCAAGTCTATCAAGGAGGTCTTCCTCACAGCACCAGTCCTGCGGCATGCTGAAACCTCCCGCCCCTTTATAGTAGCCTGCAATGGCTCATCAATGGCAGTGGGCACCGTGCTGCTACAGGAGCATGAGGGAGTTGAACACCCATTAGCCTATTACTCCCGCAAGTTCACCTCAACAGAGCAAGTGTGGCCAATATATGATAAGGAGCTAGCGGCAGTGGCATGGTCACTCACCCATTGGCGATACCTCCTGCAGGGCGCCAGCATGAAATCACCATCTGTACAGATCATAAGGCTTTGCTCTACTACCACAAACTCCAGAAGCTGGGGCACCGGAAAACTTCCCTTACCAGGATTTATGTGGGTTTCACTTCAAGTATGAATTCATAAAGGTCCCCCTGAACGTTTTGCTGGACATGCTCAATTGTAATCCCTCCCTGTCACCTGATGGGAGGAGGATCCACTAGATCTCATGACTGTAGTGCCTCCCTCCCAAATCCACTCTTTGACCCCCTACAGTAACTTTTGCTGACCTACACCAAGATGTCCCACTACTCCTCCGTGTCTTCACCTCCAAAACATGTTGCCCCAAAGAAATAGAGCTTTATGCTGACTTAGAGTCT
Source organism: Massospora cicadina (assembly GCA_022478985.1). Lineage (NCBI taxonomy): Eukaryota > Fungi > Entomophthoromycota > Entomophthoromycetes > Entomophthorales > Entomophthoraceae > Massospora > Massospora cicadina. Next base: position 88,657 of record JAKSZP010018585.1, on the reverse strand, counting down.
ATGAGTCATAATAGAGATCCTTATACCTTGCAGGAGGGAACAATCTGGTTCTGCAATTGGGTTTAGTCCCCCTCCCTGCGTAGCTGTGTTATTGAGGAACATCATGTACCCCAGACAGTTGGACACCCCAGCATCAATAAGTGTGCGGATCTCATAAAGAGAATTTATAACTGGCCTGGGTCCTCAAAAGACATTCCCACCTGGTTCTCCCATTGTGTCGCCTGCGCCTGGGTGAAATCCAATTGTTCCGGGAAGAAAGGGCTTTTACACCCTCTGCAGCAGGCTTAGGGCCCATGGACCTCAGTCTCAGTGGACTTCATCATGGAGCTCCCACCTTCCTGTGGCTCAGATGCTATCATTGTAGTTGTAGACCAATCTACCAAGCTTTTACTTTTATCCCCGCCTCTCATCTATTACTGCAGTGGAGACAGCAAATTTGTTTGTCAACCATGTCTTTGCCATGTTTGGTCTCCCCAAGGAGATAGTGAGTGAAAGGGGACCCCAGTTCACTGCCCGGTTCTGGGAAGAGATGTTAACCCTCCTCAGCATCAAGCCCTGCAGATCCACCGCCTACCACCCTCAGTCCAATGGGCAGACTAGGCGGGTGAACCAGGTACTGGAGCAGTAATTGTGCTGTTATGTGACAGTTTCGCAAGACACTTGAGCTAAGGATCTGCCCTAACACAGTTTACATACAACAATTCCCTTTATTCCTCGACCAACCTCTCCCCCTTTGAGACCATTCTGGGGTACAACCCCTCCTTTTAAATTGGCCCCCAGCTCCCCTCAGCGGTTCCCACAGCTGAGGACCGCGTAAGCTCACTCTGTGAGGCACACAACCTGGTCTTCAATCACTTGATGAAGTCATTGAGGACTACAAGAAGTTTGCTGATCAGAAGCGCCTCCCTGGACATAAGATCAAAGTTGGTTTCCTCATCATGTTGGACACCTGCAACCTTCCCCTGAAAGCCCCCACCTGTAAGCTAGCAGCCAAACGCTCAGGACACTTCGAGGTTGAGAAGGATTTAGGCAATGGGTTTACCATTTGAAACTGTCCACACATTATAAGCAGCATAATGTCTTCCATACCTCCTCCTAACCCCCTTAAAAGGGGAAAGGCTAACATCTCCAGAGCCAATTGGCATTAGAGAAATCCAGGAAATGAGTTGGAGGCTATTCTAGCTTCCCAGAGGTCCCGCCAATCCATTCAATACTTGGTCGCCTGGAAAGGCTACCCCTCATATGAGAATAGCTTGGTGAGTGCACGAGATTGTGCAAACTGCAAGGACCTGATAAATGAATTTCACACTTCCCACCCGCCAGCCCTACTGACCCCCTCAGAAGTTCATGACCATCCTGACTATAAAGCTACCAAAGCGGCACAAAAACTATGCCTTGATCCATGCCCCCAGTGGGGTAATCCTTTCTGTCAAAAAGGAAAGGGTAGTGTAAGTCCTGAGACCAGCCACTACAACTGGATAGGGAGCAACACCCTTTTCGGACAAAAAGAGGTCCCAAGGCCCAAGTGTACCCCCTGTCACAGTTGAGCGACTTGGAACACGTGGTAGACAAGTTCTGGGTGACTGCTATTCCCCCCAAGGATAACCCGTTCCCACCCCTTCCCCCTCCTCAACCCTGGTGTGTTTAATAGAGGGGGTCTGTAGAGAGATTGCGCTTACCAGAGGCCATGGACAGGCCCCTGGGACCCCTGACTCCCCAGGAAAACTATGTCAAAGTTTTGGTAAATAGCATTCACCAACATCAGAGCTGGGTCTGCAAATTCCAGTCTGGGGGAGCTGGTTTGGACTGTCTGGCGCTGGAAATCAGATTGGGGCAAGACTCAGTTCTTGAACTAGGCACCAAACAACTTGGATCAGTTGCCCCAACTCTCCAGGATGGATCTGGGAAGTTTGGATCATGCAAATAGCCCAATTGAGAGTTTGGACCAGGTTGTAAACAACTCATCCCAGCGCCCCCTGCCTCCCAGGATGAATGCAGAAAATCTGAATCATGCAAACAGGCCAAATCAGATGATAAGGACCTGGATCAGCACCATTGACTTGGTTTTGTCCCAAAAATATGGAAAAATTTGCTAAAGTTTTTTCAATTTTTGCCAAGATTTTGAGTTTCCCTCCACCCCCTCCCTGCCAACCAATCAAACCCATTGATGAATCACAAATGACCAATCCTATAATAACTCCCCTATGAGATTCACCCAGTACTTAAGGCAACTGACCTGCTCAGGGGCAGTTGTTAGCTCATTCTCTTATCTTCTCACTCTTTGCACTTAATAAAGTTCAAATACCCCATACACCTTGCTGCAGCCTCCATCACTTTACTTTAAATTAAAAATTACACCGATTGATCTGGCAAAGCACAACATAACCCAAGTCCTTATAACGATGTTTGTGACCTGATTGTCCAGTTGCTTGACCCCACCATGCAGTGGCGGATCATAAATGTAATAAACCAGCTCACCCCCTACAACAAACCCACTGTCTCATTTGTCATTATGCATACGTTTAATGTGAATCCTTCCATCCATTATATTGCTGAATTTTCCAAAACTGCTCCCCTGTTGGAGCAGCATTAGAGCGGCCCTGCCCTGCCACTAGTGGACTCAGGCCACACTTAGCTCTGCCACTGATGGTTCAGCCTGCCTGTGGGGCCTGGAGCACCCCATTCAGGGGGATCTTAGTCCCAACCCCTTCGCAGGTCATATTTCCCCTCCTATCTCACCTCTGATTGTGCGGCAGCCCCTGTGTCGCCCCTCGCTGGTGAGAAAGCTCACTTGTTTAAATCTGAAGGCCAGCAACTGCAAACCATGGAGGAGTCATCATCCTCCCTGCCTCTCCCGCCCATGGGGGTTTCCCCTGAAAGACTTGTGGTTTCCCAATTGCAACCATCTGGTTTGCCTTGGGGGGTTTTAGAACGTTAATGAACTTTTACTTTCCTCATGTCCCTAATTGAACTCCACTCCTAAAAGTCACTTGGACCGCTGTGCCTATGGCATTCTGGGCTCTCCAATGGGTGCTCGCGCACCCTGACTGGGAGTTCAGTCTAATTCTTATCAGCTGAATTCATGACAGTTCTCAAGAAAACCAAATAGTTTCAATGAACAACTGCAAGTCTTGCAGGGGAAACCCCAAGGGCAGGGGGCAGGGGAGGACAACTACTCCTCAAGGTTTGCAGTTGCAGGCCTTTGGTTTAAAGAGAATGGGTCCTGTCAACAAAGGGCATCTCAAGATTCGCTGCAAGATCAGTGGCAGAAGCAAATGTAAAGGGGGCCCAGGCAGAGATATCAGGCCAAGCTCTCCTTGAAAGGGGTGCTTCAGGTCCGTTGGGCGAGTGAGATCTTTAGCAGGCGATTAAGGTGGAAGTCCCAACTCTGTAAACAATGGAACAGAGGTGCTATGACACTACCTTATCTGAAGAGTGACTTCTGGGGAGCCAGTGGCGGAACAGACAGTCAGATTCATGCCAAAACAGTCATGCAATAGTGGTTGTAAAAGAAGATGCGTCATCTGGAGCAAACTGATTTACAATATTTATGATGCGCCGCCAGGTGGCAGGGTCAATCAACTGGATAATCCAGTTAGTGAGCATCATGAGGAAGATCTGAGCAATGGCACACTTCGCTGGATTGATAGGCGGAATTTTTATATAAAAAAGGTGGAAAGGGGCCGCAACAAGCTGAATTAGAGTACTGGGGTTTATTTTTGCAACTAGGTGAGGAAATAAAAAGAATGAACTAACAACAGCCCCTGGGCAGGATCTTTGCCTTAAGAATTGGAAAATCGCTTGGGGGAGGTATCACAGGATTGGTCATTTGGGGATTGGCGATGGGATCTGGTTGGTTGGTGGTGAGGGGAGTGAGGGTGGTGCTCAAGAGCCTGGCAAAATTTAAAAAGCTTTTTATAAATTTCCCACATTTTTGGGTCCAAGCCAGGTTGACAGTGCTGATCCAGGACCTGACCACCTGATTAATGTCGCCCACACAGTCTGAACTGCCCAAATCTGACCTTGAGGGCCAAGGCAGCTGAACTGTGTCATTTGACGATTTCCTAAAACCTAAATTGTGCCCAAATTATGATTTTCTGTGCCAGCTAATCCAGACCAGCTCCCTAAACCTGGAATTTGCTGATCATGCCATGAGGTCATCACAAGCAGTGTTTTCAAAATTTTGGCAAAAAGTGCATGTGTGGGGAGTCCCAGGGGCCTACACGTGGCCCCTGCCTTGCACAACATCTCTGCGAACCCCCTCTATCAACCCTAACAGGGTAGAGAATGGGGGAAGAGATGAGAACAGGACATCCATGCGGGAAAAGCAGTCACTAAGCGCTCATCTAACACATGCAACAAGTCGCTCAACTGCAACAGGGGGTCCACTTGGGCCTTGGGACCCTTTTTATCTTAAAAAGATACTGTTCCCTATCCAGGTGCAGTGTCTGGCCTTTAGGACTTACAACACCAAGAAGATGGTGTTACAGATAATTCATACTTAAACAATTAATTAATATATTAATATGGATAAATTAGCCAAAGAGAAAAAATTTGCAATGAACCACATGGTAGCCAAAACATGGAAAATCACTTACTGTTAAGATTTTTTAATTAATATTTTGAGGGCCAATTATTTGAATTATAAACACTTGTTAGCCATATAACACCAGTCATATCACCTAGGAGAAAAACCTCTCTAGGGGAAATCTCGTTGATGGAATGCTTGTTGTTAGGGAAAATCACTGGCAGCTTATCTGAACCAAAGCAAAATCTCTTTTCATAGCAGTAAAATCTCTAATTAATTGTAACTAGGCAAAAATTAACCTAAAAGTAAAAAAGGTACTTTATTAATTTCACCCTAGCCCTTTAGTAGGGTTAGTGAAAATAGAAACTAGGCGAAAATAGGGATAAATAGCCTATGCCGATCAGAATGAGTCATTGAGGTAATTTATCCAGAATATTTCAAGTGATATTCAGATTTAGTATTTTTGACGTTGTTGAGGTAATATAGCGTTAAGGCTAATAATTTTGGGCCTTTGGACCAACAAAGCATCAAGCACCAGCATAACAACTTAATGGTAAATTTGGCACATCGCCTCAATGATTTATCGCCTAATAAATTATAGATTAAATTCAAAGAAGAGTTAATTAAAATAGTAAGCCATTTATTAAACCCGAAATTGAGGCTTCCCTTGCATTGGGTAAAGCCTGATAGTGCTCCCTCCAAGCCTTGACTGGGGGACAGTTGCATCGCCTGGGTGGAATAGGGGCAGGTCTAGCTTGGCCCAGGACATAATAGCTTTATCCCATTTTTGATGGGGCCAAGAATTTTGGTGTGCCTAGGCCCAAGGTCCAAATTGAGTGGTTTAACTTTCAGGGTGATGTGGCACAGAATTTTAAAAGTTAACCTCTCAGTTTTTTGTTTTAAGTTGAATTGATAATTTAGTTTGATTTTTGGCTCATTTTTTGGCCCAGTTCACCAGCCCCCTGAGTTGAAGCGGGTTGGTTATCAGTTGGGGTACCAATGACAAGGGAATCGAGTGGTTTAGACTTCAAATTAAATGTTGGCCATATTTGTGGGTTATTTGCAATGTTCTAATCAAAGTGGCAGAATCGTCAGTTTGGTTAGCTTCAAGATAAGAATGGGTGGTATGATTTCAAAGTGGGTTGGACCACAAGAAATAGTGTTTGAGATGATAATTTTATGTGGCGGGCCCCCATAGGTCAAGTTTTATGGGATCAACCACCAAATTAGCAGAGTTTAGTTCAATAGAGTAAATTGGCCAGCCAGTTTAAAAAGTCTTTGGTCCTTCCAATTGTTTGGATCAGTTGGCTCATTTTTTTGAAGTTAAGCAAAAAACATAATTGTTAGTAAAAACTAAATGGTAAAAAATGTTTAGTATTAAACCAATTAGAAAAGGGCTGTGGATTGAATGTGGGGGCACTTGGATGAACTGGGCCAAACAACTCCCTGGCACAGCAGAGGATCTTGTTGGGGGGATAGGAATCAGTCTCAGCAACCCCAACATGGCTTGTTCAGTTAATGAGGTAATTGTATTGGGTCTCATCACCAGAGTTATTTTGGAGAGCAGTGTTTAGAGAAGGCATACTGTAAAGTAAAATGGTGGTAGCTGGTGATTTTCCTTGAGGGCATTTGACTCAGCTAACTTAATGGGTTTGTAGGATTTTCAGGTGCCTTGTCCAGGAAAAGTCACTTTGGCGCTTAAGCGGTTGATTTTTCTGCCCCAGTTAAGCAGCTGTGACCCTCAGCTTCAGAAGAGAGGGTGGCGAGGCAGTTGGTTGAGTTGGCTGCTTTGGGGGATTTTCAGGTGGTTCTACTGCACATATGCAATTAAATTTGGGGTTTCCTTGTTGAGCTTCAGTAGCTCTAATTCCAGCGCCAGAACAAAGATTAGTTTCAGTGCAGATGAACGGAGAGGGCACTGAAGCATTTAGGTTGGCTTTTTCAGTGGTAAGACAGCGAGAAATATTGGCGCAGGGAACTGGAGATGGCTCTAAGGCGCTTGGGTTGATTGTTTCATTGGTGCAAAAGTGGGAAGCATAACCGCAGGTAAATGGAATGGGCGCCAAGAATTTTAAGTTTATGATTTCAATTTTATCACTAGAAAATTGAGGAGAAGGCGCAGAGGAACAAAAGGGGCACTGAGGCACTCAAGTTGGTTGCTTCAACGTCGCCATGAGAGCTGCGAGGAGCGTTAGGAATTAAGACAGGGGGAATATCATTTTGTTCAGTTTCTCCATTTGTCTCGTCAAGGGATTTCTGATCAGCCAAAAACCCAAACTCAAGATCTTTTCTGGACTCCAGCATTAGTAGCCCCTGATTTTTTGGCTGAAACAAGCTTAAGTTCTACTAAATTTTCTGGTTCTCTTTTAGGATAGACGGGTATATTTGGCACCGCTCTTTGAAGAGTTGCTCTATTATTGGATTAACTATATTCTCCTGCATCATGGAATAAACTATCTCAATTCCTTTTTCAGCCACTTGGTATTTTTTGAGCTCATAGTCAACCTTCTCAATTAATCAAAAGGCCTCTTTGACATAATCCCTAATAAGTTCAAGCTGTTCCCACCACCATCATAAATCAAGCCTCCATTTGACTTCACATTTTACTTTTTAATAGCAGTTGTCATTGTTTCAACGTACCAACATTTCATACTGTTCATGATATTTATGACATCCTGGTAGGTTCAAGCTCGTTTAGGCATCAAAAGTAGGGCCAGTGCATATCCAGAAGATGGAGAGGCTTCCTCTTAGCTTTTTGCATTCCGTTCTGATTTCTTGAGTGGTCCCTTTGGTGTGCACCCATTTTTTTATATCTGGTATTGCTTTTGTGAAGATATGTCTTCACCAGGTAGCCTTGGAAGGTTCCTTGGCAAGATCACCAGTTTTGAGTATTTTCAATTAGATATTATGAAGAACAAGTCCTTTTAAGGCTAAACACTTATTAGGTGTGAGTAGCACCAGTAAAATCACCTAAGAGACTTTTCTCTCTAGGGCAAATCGCCATATGTAATGATCATCATTGGGGCAAATCTCTTAGCAGCTTTTCTGAATCAAAGAAAAATCTCTTCTTATAGCATGCAAAAATCTCTCTAGATAATTTTAACTAGGAAAAAATCAACCTCAAAAGTTAAAAAGATTTTTTTCATCTTAGCCTTTTAGTAGGGCTAGGGAAAATAGAAACTTGACGATAATAGGGATAAATCGCCTAGGCTGTTTAGAATGGGGTTGTTGAGGCGATTTATCACATATATATCAAGTGAGTATTTTAATTTATTAATTGGGAAGTAGTCAAGGCAATATAACGTTGGAGGTAATAATTTTAGGCCTTAGGCCCTACAAAACACTGAGTACCAGCATAACAACTTAATATTAAATTTGGCACATTGCCTCAATGATTCATCGATTAATAAATTATAGATAAAATTTAAATAGGAGGTAATTTAAAATGGTAAGCCATTTAGAAACATAAAGTCAAGGCTTCCAGTCAGGACCAAGATTTAAACCACTTGTCCCTTTTTAGATTGTAGGCCAGGAAACCTGAAGTTCCTGGGTGCTAGATTTTCATTATTTGCTCTCCTTGGCTGAAAAGTCTTTCTTTAGGTTAACATTCCTGGAGTTGTAAGATCATAATTATTACCTCTTTTTAGAAAAATTTAAGAAGGTCAATTTAACTTAAAAGTGGCAAAAAGAGTGTAATCTTTATTTACTTAGAATTGAATTTCTAAGGGAGATCAGGGAGATTACCTAGTCCATTTCCAAGAAGTCCAAGCTAAGATCTATAATTGTTACAAATCAGGGATTCTAAAGCAGGATTAGTCATCTTAGCCAAATAGTATTCTCTCACCACATAGATTGGGTTTAAAACCTAATATTAGGGGGTTTTGGTGAGTAATATGTGACTGCATTAGTTGGGGATCGTCCTTAATGTCAAGAGGGATTTTTTTCAGGAATTATCCCCAATATGGTTTCAGCTATTTTGACAGCGCAGGTTCAATTTCCGTCATATACCTCATCCAAATCTCTAATTCAGGTAGGAATCCTGACAACTCCTCCCTCTAGATCTTGGCATAGGGGGTATGGATGAAGAAAATGACTATGTACATGATTTACCAAAGTATTCTGAATGACCTCTACAATAGAGTGTTTTCCTCACTTATAAATGACTTTGTAGGACCCAAACCAGTTGGTGCCAAACTGTTATCACGACCTCCCGGCTGATTTGGTAGAAAAAAACTATGTAATCCAGCTGGTAGGTGTACAGAAGTTCATATTTTCATTAAACTGACTTGTTTTTCTACTACTTGTAGCAGATAAGTTTTCAGAAGCTAGATCCTGGAGTCAGATTATTTCATTGACAATGCTTCATATAGTAACTTCAAGGGCATCAAGTAAATCTTGATCCAACGTGGCCTGCGCTTTAGAAGGCAGCTAGAGATTTCTTTTATGAAGCCTGGAAGGGCGACATCTTATTTATTTGGTGATAGCTTAATCTGTAGGCCAGAATTGCAATAGGCAAATATTGGGGCCAGTGAAGAGGGTTGGTCATGGCCATTTTCTGGAGGGTGGCAGTTAGAAACCATTCACCTGCTCGTCCAATCCATTGGTTACAAAATGGTATAAAGTGGAAAATACCTGAGTGGGTCCCATCAGTTTGGCTAAATCAACAACAATGATTAAGAGTTTTCGACCATTATTGTAGAGAATTATGTTAGGGCACCTAAGCTGGGTGATATTCTGATTATATAATGTAGTGGTAGCTTTTGATGAAGTGGATGATAGTGATACAGCTTTGATGCAATTGGTTAATGATCCATGGCTAGAACGAGCAACCAATGACCATCAGAGGTTAAAAGAGAGGTACCACAACGTCAATGCTTATAGTATGGAATGATTCACAAGATGGAATCATTGGATGCTGAGATTGGGGATTAAGCCCCAGCTTGACTTTTACATACCAGACAGGACTCTAATAAATATTATAGTGAAAAAAGCATTCCTTTCCAGTAGCATTAAGTCTTGAGCCACTGGTAAGTTTTCTGAATTCCCTCATGGCCAACTTGCCAATGTCCTTCCAATATGATGTCAGTTTGAGCTGAAGGTTGTATATACGGCAACCAATTTTGACATGAGTTGTACAGTTGGCCGTTTTTGACTTAAAGATTCAATAATCTTTTTTCTAATTCCTTTTTAAGGATTGGGAATTTGTCTTTCCATAATTGCAATTGAGTTAGGAGGTCATAGAGTCGATCCTCCTCAGGGTCAGTTAAATTTAGTATGGGATACCTGGGATAGGCAATCTGAGATTTGGAGTATCAATCTTTGTTGATGAATAGTGGAAAAGTCGTAGTTCTGAAGTTTTTATGTCCTTCAGGCTAATCTCCCATCGTGGTCTTTAATTTGCTGTAGGCATTTCAAGGAAGCATATTTGGTAATTATGGTGAAGTGTTCCCCATATAAATAAGGTTGGAAATGTTTTATAGTCAGTAGTACCGCCAAGAAATGCATTCCATAACGCTATAGTTGCGTTTGGCTCTAGTTAGAGTTTTGCTATAGTAGGTTATAAGATGTTCTACTAAGTTTTTGTCATGCTATGATAGTATGGCTCCAATGGCTATATTGCTAGCACTGGTAAAGAGGAGAAAAGGTTTATCAGAATTAGTATGTATAATAACTGGATAGTGGGAGAGAGATCCATAGCAGGTCAAAGGCCTGCTGTTGCTCTTATTTCCACTGGAAAGGTACACCTTTTTTCAGTAAATACACTAGAGGCTCAGAGTTGTTAACAAATTTGGGAATAAACTGGTGATATTATTCCACCATCCCCCCCCAAAAAAAACTTGTAAGTCTCATAGGGATTTAGGGATTTAGGGGGGACATTTTAGAAATGGCCAGGACCTTGTTGTCCATTGGGGTTATTCTGACTTTTATACTTTATGGCCTAAAATTCCATTTTATTCTAAAATAAGGAGTATTTTGATGGCTTTAGTTTTAGCTAAGCTTACCTTAATTGCTGGAAAACTTGCCTAAGTTGAGCTATGTGTTTGGTAAATTTTTAAGAATTGGTAATATAAGCAAGATAAACTAACACACAAGAACGTTTTTAAATCTCTTGAAAAGTCCATCCATGGCGCGTTGGAAGGTAGCAGGGGCATTACATAACCCCTGCGGCATTTTAGTGGGCTCAAACAAATATTCAATTGAGATGAGGGCACATTTCTCCCAATCCTCCAGCGATAAATCAACTTTCCAGTACCCACTGGCAAGATCCATAGCCAAAACATAGTGGTAACCCAACATCAAGTGTAAGGAGTCATCATTATGCAGAAATGGATAGATATCTTTTCTTGTGATTAAATTGAGGCAGCAATAATCCATAACATCATGGTAATCACCATCTTTTTATGAATTAATAAGGGCAGGGAAGACCACAGGCTTTTAGAAGGCACAAGTAACCTGGCTTCCAACATTTGCTGTAGCTCTAGGGCCACTTGAGCTTCCTTGGCTTTAGATTTTCTGTATGGCCGAAATTTGAATGGAGGGTGAGCCTCAGTCTCAATTTGGTGAATTGCCTCAGACATTTTCCCATAGTCACTTTATACCAAGGGAAAAAATCACAGTACTCATTAAGGAGGACTTTGACATTCTGGCGTTTGTTAGGGGTGAGATTGTCTCTAATTCTATTTTCAACCAGACCTATGGTTGCAAGGAGATCAAACCTGAATCTTTCAAGGAACTAAAACAACTCATGGTGGCAATTTTTAATGAGACATAGTTTATACATAAGCAATAGGGGCATATTGAGGGACTTAAAGGTTTGATCTGTTAGATTCCCTAATAAGATAGATATAGATTTCCCATAAGCAGGATTCAAAATCCCTGGACAGGTCAACGCTTCTTTAATAGATGGGTTTGGGTGTCCACTTTGCTCCAAAACTTGATAAGGAGAGGTGAAGATCTTGATCCCCATATCCACAATGACTTGGGAGTCAGAGGGTAGTGTAATTGGATGGGGGCATTTGGAGGGATCCCATCTTTGGCGTCTACCATCTCAAGTGGTAACTTAGTTTATCTTCCTAAGATTTGATAAACAACTCTACAAATGGAGCACGGATATTCTAGGAGGCACGTTCGTTTTATTCAGGGCTCCTTTACCTTTGACTGGGAGGTCAAATATTAATGTGATCCAATACCCTACTAGCAAGAGTTTACTTTTCCTTATGGTTGATAATACAGTTAAACTACCGCATCAGTTGGACATAATATGCAACTTGTAGCTATCCTTTTCTAATGCAATAGTGGTGGAAGTAATTTAAAGTTTCCTGAATTGGAGGGACAAAGCAGAATATTCCTATATTGCCTTAGTAGACTGATCACCTGATGTTTCATAATCAGTGTAGTGAATCAAGTCTGGGGTCATTTTTATCTTCTGTATAAGTTGAAAAGATATAACGTTAACTGGAGGGATATGGCATAGTCAGGATGGGTGTCCCACTATCACCCCTCACAATGCAGGTTTGAATCCACTCATGTCATAAATTGTATTTCTGTGCCAAGAGGATATCAATACATGTGAATTTGCGCACCATACCTCAGTCCAACTAAGCAAATTAGTGAAGTTAAATCATGTAATCCCAGCCTATCATAACATGCGCAGGAAGGGTTTGCCCCCAGTACTTGAGTTTTGTCCTCCACTCCTATATTTTCACTTCCTACTCTCTATTTCTTCTATTAGTGCAGTATATTTGTCCCAAGGTTGGCTCACTCAAATAAAATATAACGTTAACCGGTGAACCAGTATTGATTATTTCCCGGACTTTGACCTTAAGACCAACTACCTCTACCCAAACCACCAAAGCTCTGAACTGGGAAATGGCTAGTAGACTGTCATTAGGGATTTGCAGTGAAGCAAGTACAGGATTTTTCCTAGGCCATGCTTGGGGCTGTTCAATACTTTTAAGGGTTTTATCTTCCAGCGCTTGGCTTTCCATAGAGGAACTGAACACCAAGATTTTCTGGGGTAACTGCCCAATATATAAATAAGAAAACTGAAGATCTTTATTTCCTTGATAGAAAGAGGTACATTGACTTCTGCCAGGGGAGCTAACGCAAAACATCCTGAGGTTCTAGGAATAGAACTAGTGCTATAACAAGAGGTTTGAGGCACTTGAATGTCGTCAGCATAGGGAGCCTCATGCCCTATACTGACTGATTTTATTCTGACCTATATAGGAAGATGTGACAAGTGTCTACAGTATGGTTGTTCGTCTTAAAAAAGCGCAATATTATATGGGGTAGGCAACTCAGGGGTGTGACCGCTAGCACATGGGTCTGAGGCTTGTTACTAATATTAAAACAAGTGAGCCCAGTAGGTTTGAGTAAGTAAGTTGTAATCTCTAAAATGGCTTCTTTGATATAGAGGAGAGACGTCCTGTTAGACTTCACCGCTTTAAAATAAAATAATATTGATCATATCTTTAAATGCCAAAAACAAAACAGTGATAGCATCACCAAAGTAAGAAGTTTTCCTGTGACTGACGTTTGAGCCTCAAGGTAAAAATGGTGAGTGAACTCAGTGAAAGTCTCTTCCAAATTAAGGCTTATACCCATAAAAGTTTGTTTTTGGTTGGATATAGATAGGTCGCTCCTGTATTCCCAAAGCAAGGAAGTCTTGGCGTCAATCCAAGTCCATCAAAGCTTTAGATGAGGTACCATATCGTCTTGAGCCATGAGAATAAGACAGTTAGTTAGGTGTTTGAGCCATTGGGTGTTGGTAGCTTCTTCCATAGTACTTTCATAAAAAAATAAGAAAGAGAAGATGCCCCTATGCCTGGGACGTACTTCTCTTTGAATGACGGTTTGAATGTGCCATTTTGGGTTAAAAGCTGAACAAAGTGGACTGACACTGGGGGACGTTTTCACCAAAAAGAGGAACTGATATCTTTGGAAGATTTGTAAGGGTTGAGAGCGTCCACTTTATTTTGTAATGCATTTATATTCAATTATTGAATCCAACCAATCATGGGAGACACAAAAAATATTTTGTGTTGTTGAGAGGGGTTAACTCCAAACCTTCACTTTTAAGCTCAGTGGTTGCATCTCAAAGCTCAAGTTGGTGTTTCTCAAGGGAGAGAATTCTTTTATCCATCCCACAAATCATAGAAAGTAATTTGGCCAAAAGTTTAAGACGTTCCTGATCTGAAAAGTGATCTGACGCTAAATTGCTCATAGTAATAATAGTTTGCACTGCAAACTTAGGGTAAACCTGGCAGGGAGCACCAGATTTGTCAGGACCAAGGGTTTGGACCACTTTTTCCTTTTTAAATTGTAGGCCAGAAAACCCTAAGTTTCTGGGAACTGAACTTTATAGATTTTCTTTCCGCATAGATTGGGTTTGAATCCAAATATTGGGGGACTTTAGGTGAGTAATATGTGACCGCATTAGTTGTAGATTGTTCCTAATGTCAAGTGGGCTGGAAATTCGTCAGATATCTTATACATAATAATGGTTTCAGCTATTTTGATGGCTCAGGTTTGATTCCCATCATCTACCCCATTAAAATCTTTATTTTGGGTAATAATCCCAACACTTCCCGAGCATTGGGGCGTAGCCTGACACTATACAATATAAATAGTGAACACTTTCAGCTTTAGGAGCATAGTGATTTTTTAGCATATATTGGACCATTGCTGCTGTCAGAACCCTTGATAGCTTGAATGAAGCTAGACTTGGGGCTTACAACTGATTTGTTACTTTGATAAAATTGTGACTTACATTTACTATTATTATTTTTATCAATTAATGCCTTTTCAGATATAATGCCAACTTACTAATACTAACTTCAAGTTACTAGCATTGAGCAATAGCAATCAATATTAATAAATCTTCTGACAAGTGATTTTGGGAATAATCGCCATTGACTTGATCCACTAATTGTTACTTCTGGTTTATTTTCCTATCTCAGCTAAATTAATTTTTTATTAGAGGTGGGATGAGCTGAGGATGATACCTCACTGATTAAGGGGAAATCAAAATGATTGGATAAGGAGGATAAAATCCAGAAAACCTCCATGCGTGGCATATGATAGGCCAGGAACTCCATGGACCACCTTTGCTATTTGCTATCTCAGTTTGGGGCATTGGTGCGCAAATCCAACACAGTAATAATTGATCCTACCCAAAGTTCCTGTACCAGAATCAAACTTGGGAGGCAGTGGTAGAGGGTCCATATTATACCATTGGGGTATCCTTCCCTTCCCTATCTCAACTAATATTCTTTTATGTAAGTAAAAAGTTTATATCTCAACTTTATCTCACATTATCCCTAACTTTACCTAGTTTTATCTGTTGCCTACTTACCTTTTGACTGTAAAAGATCTAGGGTACTAAATCCTGATTTGTTACTACTATTAACAAGGCATGCGCTTATAATTCATTAGACTCTGTCAGAAAATTAGCCAAATGGATTTCTCCTGATATATAAGAATTAGGGGATCGGTTAAACAGGCATGAATGGCGACTAATCGCCTAGTCTGATATTCTTTTAATAATATATTTGCTCATCAGTGCTTCTCATTTGGGCTTTAAACCCTCTAAAAGTATTAGGGATAATCCCTGATAGTAATGTTATTCAAAGGTTGACACCAGCAATGAATGCTGAGGATGTCCACCAATTAAATACCAACAGTTCAAGTTTGTCAAAGTCCTAGTCTGATACCAACTGCCAAATTGTGGGTCATTGTGGAATTTCCAGCGGAAAGCTAATGCACCCATTATCAAATGTCTGACAATGATTTTGCTGCCCTAAATCCGAGTACCAGTGACTTATGCTGAGGATGATCAATTATGTTTATAAAAGAAGTTTTATACAACTGACCAGCAAGGTTTGCTAAGGATGAGTCAAAATGATATTTGGTAATTGGGATGAGCGGATTGGGAGAAAATTGGTATCACGGATAAATGAAAAATGGTTTAAGTTCCAGCTTAGATGAAAGAGGGGTTTTCATAGGCACAGTAGTCTTGATTATAAATTAGTTATCATTACCACCAATTAATAATCTCTCTTTTGCCCACCTTTATTTATTTCAAGTAGCAGAGCCACTAAAATAGGTAGGGGTGGGATATGAGATCCTTGAGGCAGGCGCAGGTTGATGTGCTGAGGTGGCTGATGCTGCCAGTGTAAGTAGAGTGTCACTAACTCTACTGTTTCCAGAATGGTGGTGCACGGTGCTCAGAGCCAATGCACGGAAACTAGACGTTAGTACCAAAGATACTAGAGCCCAGCAGAGGGTGCTGGAGCAATAGTAACTTAAGGGAAATAGTGTGATCATTATAAAAAATACCACACCAAAAATGACGTGGCGCACAAAGGGGAAAAGGGTAAGCGTCCCAGGTTAGAGGGAACCTGGGCAAACCAACGTTGCACTAGGGGCTAACCAGATCATATGTAAAGTGATATGGTGAATGTAGCGCGAGACCTCCTCGAAGATATCAGTGCACAGGATTGTTCAAAACAACATAAGTAAAAACGTAAAAAATGGGAAAGGTTTAATGTGAGAAGTCGACCAACAAGGAATGTTTGTGACAAGAATCAGATATAAACAGAGTTGGGATAATTTGGGGTCTGCTAAAGCGGTCCTAAGAACCAATTCACCAATAGGAAAATGCTTCCACCCCAATTGGTAGAATATGCCTAAAATTAATTCACTAAAGTAATCAATTGAAGTTGTACTCTACCCAAACTTGTAATTTCATAAATAGAATGGGTTTCAAAACCCTATTTCTCCAGCAACCAAATCAGACTGTCTGCGTTAATCATATATCTCGTCCGTTTTAACGCCTGGGCAGATGCAAGGGGCTGGGTGTTAGGCACCTCACTAGTACCAACCTGGGAATATTTGGCTTGTACCCAGCGTTGGTCTACTGTGTGCCTGAGGTCAGGGAGGGACTGAAGCTTCACCTTCTGGACCTCCTGTCGCCCAGCCTTATCCTTGGGGTTGGTACTACTATCATGTCATTCAACCATGACATTACCCTCTCCTCCTGATGGGGCTCAACCCCCTCCAGGGGCTTGCGCTAGGGAAAAATTCTTGTGGGCTGGGGCCAACTTCATCGCAGCACCGGTCAGTTTGGGTTGAGATCCAGCGGCCTGGGTGAAACGCTTATTGAAAGCTTTAATCATATCTTGGGCATGCACTCAGTCACGTGCTGGGACCCAACTATTCTTGGCAGCGTCAAACCACTTCCAAGATACCAAATACTCAAGTCTTCTCTTAACATGGCGGGATGCCAATATTTCCTCCACTTCCCACTCTGGCGTCCCATCCACGAGATAGACCTCAGGAGTCTCTGGTGGGGGGCCCTCAAACAACGTCAGTTTGCTCTCATGAAACACAGAGAAGATCTGAAATGAAAGGGGAAGATCTAGCTTTTATGAGGCATGGCCCACTTTTCTAACCACGCAGTAAGGGCCAATCCTCTTTGGTCCCAGCTTCTTGCATGTCTGCTTGATAGGGATGTTATGATCATCAAGCATCACGAGATCCCCTTCCTTATACATTGGACCCACTTAGCGTTTACCATCAGCGTTCCCCTTATACACTTTCATTGCCGCCTCCAAACTTGCGGAAACCCCCTGGTGGGCTATCTTGATAGTCTTGGCAAAGTCCACCACCGCTTCAACCTTAGACCCACAGCTGGCTCCATGTTAAAGGCGGGGTTAAAGCCATGGCTGATGAAAAATGGAGAACAACCAATTGATGCATGTTGTGTGTTGTTATAACTGAATTGGGCCATGGGAGTTGGAAAACCAATCTGAGTGATCTACGGCAGTGTAACACTGAAAGAACTGTTCAAGGCACTGGTTCACTCGTTCAGTCTGACCATCTGATTGGGGGTGATAGGCAGTTGAACGGCAATGGCGAATCTGAAGAGTCTTACACAACTCTTCCCATAAGATGAAGGTAAATTGGGGTCCCCAGTCACTGATAATTACTTGTGTAACCCCATGAAGCGCAAATAAATGGGTGACAAAGACCCTTGAAATCTCAGTCGCGGTAATTGTAGTTCTGCAAGGAATAAAATGGGCGAACTTTGTAAACCAGTCCACCACCAAGATGGCATCATAACCATCAGAGACAGGTAATTCCATAATGAATTCCACTGATAGGGAAGTCCAGGGCCCTTCAGCCTTATGGACTGGTACCAACAACCCCGCTAAAGGTTGACGATTTGGTTTCATCTGGTTGCATATCAAGCACTCTTTACAATACCGTCCCACCTGAGCAGGCAAGCCCTTTCAATTGTAAGTGTGACGTATCAACTCCAAGGTCTTTGCTTTCCCAGGATAACCAATGGTGAGTCCATTATGATGGTCCCAGATTATTTCAGATGCAATGGTCCAGCAGGAAACCATAAGCACCTGAAACCACACCATCTCATCCTTCACGTGATAACCCCTTGATAGGTCCTTTTAATTCAAAGCGCTCTTAGGGAGTACCATAGTATATTCAGAAGATAACGGCTGAGAAAGGATTACCTTTCTGAACATACTATATTCCTCCACATTTTCCAGAGGTTCCAGTGCTGGCCCATTGGCTGGGAGAGAGGAAAGTTGAGACACAATTTTTTTTAGAGGAATCATCACCTTTGTGTTGTGGACCTCTACCTTTTTTGGATCAGTAGTAAAGCATGGTTGCGGCTTAAAGCATCCTCCAAACTATTATCCTTGCCCTTGGTGAATTCGTAAGAAAAGGCAAAATGGGCAAGGGTCTCATGCCAATGGGTCTTCCGTGGGGTTAGGACATGAGGGGCACGGTAGTACAGCAAGGCATGGTGATCTATATGTACATGGAACGGTTGGGTAGAGCCATGCAAGTGGTGACGCCAATAAGTCAGCGCCTCCACCACTGCTAGTAACTCCTTGTCATAAACGGCGTAATTCAACTCAGGCAGAGACATTTTCCTAGAAAAATATCCCACCAGATGCTTTATCCCATCTTTGCCTATTTGAAACAAAGCAGCTTCTATGGAGAAGTTGGAGGCATCAGTAGACATAATAAACTCCTTGTAAGGGTCAACATGGCGAATGATGGACGTGGACAACAGGGTGCACTTCATTGCTTGGAAAGCATTCTCCAAAACGGGGGACCAATGAGGCACCTTTGCACCGCTAGCCTTATATAAGGGTGCTGCCACCTCGGAAAGATTGGGCGTGAACTTCTTGAGGAATGTACACGTCCCCAAAAAGCTACTCAATTCCTTGACTGAGGTGGGGGTGGGCCACTCACGAATAGCCTTCTCCTTGTCTGTAGTTATCATATGTCCTTGGTCAAACATGACGTTGCCCAGAAAAGTGACCTGGGACTTGAAAAACTCACAGTTGCTTATCTTAAGCGTAAGGCTGACTGCCTTTAACCTCTCCACCACTTATCTAAGGTGTACTGCATGGGACTCATGATCAGGGGAAAACACCAGGATATCATCCATATTGGCAACCGCGCATACCCTAACAAGTCCCCCAACCCTGCATCAATGCGGCGTTGGAAGATAGCAGGGGCATTCTTAAGTCCAAAGGGCATGACCCAAAACTGGAATATTCCTTTTCTGGTGCAGAAGGTGGTTAACCACTCCTAGCCCTTCTTTATCCGGATCTGATTAAACGCATTGAGGCAATCCAGCTTAGAGAAGACCTTAGCTTTCTCCACATAGCGTGCAATCTGTGAATCCAAAGGGATGGGATGGAGGTCAGGTACAGTGATATTGTTGAGGTTCCCATAGTCTATGCAAAGGCGTAGAGTACCATCAGTCTTCTCAACAAAGAGAAGTGGGGGGCATACAGGGGAGGTACGCTGAAAAATCGCACCTTTGGCTAACTGTTCCTTCACCCACACATCCAATGCCTCTTACTCTCGAACAGTCAATGGGTAAATGGGGGAAGATATAAGCACCAGATCCACAGTGAGCTTGAAGTCACAATTGTACTCAGAGTGCTCAGGTAGTGCATTAGCGGATGCTGCATCAAAAGAAGATTCCAAACCCTCCAAACAAGAAGGTAGGGTAACCATTATGGTGGGCTTCATCATAGAGGCAAGGATAAGGGTGTGAAGGTGGGGCCAGTGGGGCAAGTCTCCCTGAGCGTCAGCCTCAGACAAAGAGACAACTAGTGTGCAGCCATTATTTACTGTTAAGGATAGAGTATTCTCTTTCAAGTTGGTTCTAACGTCAAACTTTCACCACCACTCCACACCCAAAATGATAGGGTATAAGAGGTTTTTGATAGCTTGGAAGTGATCTGACAAGTGGTACTTGCCAACCTGATATTCCACTGTCCCAATGATCTTCAGAGTGAGAATACCTTGGGACGCCCCTCCCCTAACCAAAGCACCTGAATGATAACTCAGCCCAAGATAGTCGGCTAGGTACTGGTCCATAAAGTTTTCAGTAGCGCCAGTATCCACCAGAATAGTGGTGCTGAGTTTCCCTAAAGGGGAGGAAAGGATAGCAGCCAGTAGAAGATACCCAGAATGATCTTTATTTAAAGCCAAAAATGCCAGTAGATCACCACCAAACTCTTCATCTGGAATTAACATGTCACTATGGTATGATTTTGAATTAAATAATAGAGAGGGTAACTGGCCACTCTTATTACTGAGGCCACATATCCCACCATATCTTCAGCAGGGGCATAAAAATTTTCATGTTGTGAACGCAGTTCCTTTTCAACTTTTTGAGTGCTGGAATCATGGGAGGGGGAAAACGGGGATTTTCTGGGGTGATTTGGTACACAGGATTAGGTTCCTTATCTGAGCCATGAGAGAGCAAATATGGTTCAGATGTATACATAGTGTTTTCGTTATAAAAAGCGTTTTTAGAAGTGAATGACCCTATTCCCATAACAGCAATGGAAAGCCCAACGTTATCCAAGGCCTACACCCCCAGGGCCATCTGCGTTGATTCCGCCAGCATCGTCTGAATGCGCTGGTGAAGTAAATCCCATTTATTAAAATTAAAATTGGTAATTTTGGCAGAAAGTTGGGGAATCACGACTTCTGGTCCTTGAAGTGTCCATATCCACCAGGTACAAGCATGAAGGGTGGGTACTTTCCAGTTGGAGGCAACCATAATAACGCTGAGTTGCTCCAACCTTTGGGAAAAAGAGTAAACAGCGGTGTGACTGACCACAGCCTAAGCCCACAGCTGGCGCCCACCTTTTACACTTTGGAAAAATTTCACATGGAAAAGTTTGTGCACATAAATTTAAGGGGTTGTTTAGACTAATGTAAGGAGAGTGTCTATAACTCTCCTGTTTCCAGAGTGGTAGTGCACAATGCACAGAGCCAATGAACGGAAACTAGCCGTTAGTTCCAAAGTTATTAGAGACCAGCAGATGGTGCTGGATCAATAGTAACTTAAGGGAAAAGGTGCGATCATTATAAAAAATACCACACCAAAAATGACGCGGTGCACAAAGGGGAAAGGGGTAAGCGTCCCAGATTCGAGGGAACCTGGGAGAACCAACGGTGCACTAGGGGCTAACCAGATCATATGTAAAGTGATATTTTGAATGTAGCGTGAGACCTCCTCAAAGAGATCTGTGCACAGGATCGTTTGAAACACCATAAGTAAAAACAGAAAAAAGGGGAAAGGTTTAATGTGAAAAGTTGACGAACAAGGGATTTTGGTCACGAAAATCAAATATGAACAGAGTTGGGGTTATTTGGGGTCTGCTGAAGAAGTCCTAAGCACTGATTCAAATAGGCAAATGCTTCTATCCTAATTGGTAGAATATGCCAAAAATGACTTCACTTAAGTATTTGATTGAAGTTGTACTCTACACAAACTCCTAATTTTCTAAATGGAATGGGTTTCAAAACCCCGTTCCTCCAGCAACCAAATCAGAATGTCCGCATTAATTATATATTTCATCTGTTTTAACGCCTGGGCAGACACAAGGGGCTGGGCATTAGGCACCTCACTAGTACCAACCTGGGCATATTTGGCTTGTACTCAGCGTTGGTCTACTGTGTGCCTGAGGTCAGGGAGGGCCTGAAGCTTCACCTTCTGGGCCTCCTGTCGCCCAGCCTTATCCTTGGGGTTGGTACCCACTATCATGTCATTCAACCATGACAGCCAGCCCCCATACCTCAGCCTTATAATGAACTCCTGATGGGAACCTGTCCAACCAGCCACCAATTATGAGGGACTGATGGCCGTCAGCCATGAGGGTGGTGCAGCGTGGGAGTGCCATAGCTGCCCAGGACAGGGGATTGACTTGCCAGGGCACACCAAGAGTGTCTGGAAAATGTTTATGAGGGAGAAGGAGCAAGAAATTGGGCCACCCAGGAAGGGGGCTGAGGACCACCGGTAGACTCCCAAGAGGGACCAATTTTTTAAGGCAAAGGCATTAGTCTGCTGGGTTGTTATTTAGATGTGGACTTGATGGGGGTCAGTATGCCTATGAAGGTGAAACAGTAAGGGTCAGCCAGTATCCATAGTAGTTTTCCTGGCACACTATGGAACCCACTATTGTTGGAAAAGAAACTTTTTGAAATTGGTGCTCACTACAGGGGCTTCACTCATGGGATGATAGAGTATTGGAGGACAGGTTAGGAGGTGGCAAGAGCCACTGGTTTGGGCCTAGCACTCCTTGTAGGGGGCGTTGGGGTGTTCTTGATCCACCATTGGGGTGGGTCACGCTAAAGGAATACCATATGTTTAAGTGGCAGGAAGTGTTAGAAGTTTAACAAAATGGATTCCTCCAATGATTAATTGTTAAAAGCTATGAAATGGCCAATCTCAGTAGAATGGCTCAGTGACTGAATTTTGAGGTTATGTAAGTGATTACTAGGTAGTTGCTCCCCAATTGGGTTGAGCCAAATCCAAGTATTCTGCCAAGATTGGAAGTTAGGTTTGAGAGAAGCCAATCACTGGCCAAATTGGTATATGGATCATTGGTGACTAATAACTGAGGATGATCCATTTATACTATATAAATAATGACAGCGGAAACCAACAATCCTGAGTATAGGCAGCTGAAGTTGTTTCCAGTGCCTCATATCAATAATCAAAGATTGCTGAGAAAGGCGGTTCCCCAATTGATCAACTAAAGAGTGAAAACTTGTCATTGATGAGAAGCTGAGATGTCATGAGTTACCCAAGCAACCAAAATGATTCCAGCGCATAATTAATAAAGCAAAGTCCAATTTGATTTTTATTTTATTCTATAATTTATATGACTCACCAAAGACTGAAGGCTGAGGATGAATCCAAAACAAATATTTGGTCACTTGAAAGGACGAGGTGAGAGGGTTAACACCAGGGAAGAGAGAAGAGCAGTGATAGATAGTGAGTGGTTGGCTGGAAGGTCCAGCAATGAACTAATAGGTTGGTGACAGGTGCAGTACCCTATGTACATATAATTACCTGGTGCTTCCCTTTGAGTAAACATCTCCTTTTGCCTAATCTCCTTTTTATTATAAGTTTATGTTTATCCTTGTTAGCTGGGGTTTGGGCTGGGGGATCCCCAAATGGCGCGTGTGACACAACAAGTGGTCATCCAGCGCTGCTGGCCCCATCACCTAAGGCGAAATGGCAAGGGTCAACCAGTCTTCATACTGGCTGGCCTGCTGACCAGCAGAGCCCAATATCACTGGAAAAGCAATTTTCTGACACATACACAATGTTTTTGTAAAATAGATGCATTTTTGTTTGACCATATATCATTTTACCTAGCTTTTCTTGTGGGTTTAAAATTTATTAAATGATCCTAATTAATTAGTTTTCTTTTGAGGCAAAGCAAAGTGAAGCCACTCTATCTGCCATTTTGCAATTTTGTTGATGCATACTACGCTGAAAGTACTTATATAATCTTTACTAAACTTTACATGTGCTTTCTTTAAAAAAGCAATGATGCAAATTTTTAATTCTATAATATTGGCCAAGCTAAAATTAAATATTGTTCATTTATTTTTTTTAGTTTGAAAGCATTTGAAACTTAAATCAATTGTGCTGAATTGATTTGATGGTGTACAAGTATATATGAATGCAGTTGTATAAATTACACATTGACATATGGTGTATTGACGAGTATACCCAAATGCAGTCACAATATTACACATCAAGATGCGGTGTATCAACTGCAACAATTTTGTAATTTTTTTCTTTTAGTACATTTTTCTATTCGCTTTTGTGTAACCCAGAATAAGTAAACTAATTTCCCATGCTTAAAAAATGCTGAGATGGAAGTATTCATAGTCATTAGACATATTGTTAACAACAAATAGTGGTTTACATAATCAGAACAATCATGTGTTGTCTAATGTTATTCAGGTTAGTGAAGATAACTTTCAGCTTCACAATCTACAAATTAATTTTAAACAAGATTTAAAGAATTTAAATTGTTTTTAGTGTAAAAACTATGGTAGAACTAAAATCTAGGGTAAAAATCTTGATGTGTGTAAAAAAATTTAAATTAAATTATCAAGCTTAAGACAGTAATTAGGATGGATGCAAGAATGGTACCAATTAATCTCAAGGACTACTTAAATTGAGCAGTTACATATAGCTAAAATGCAACCAGTATTACATGTATATAGGATCAAATCATGTGGATTTACTGGTCAGTTTGCATATAAAGGAATATAATCAATGTTGGACAGAATTTTGATGACATAATTTGTTGTTTACTTCAAATATCATCTACATTGAGTAAAATCAGTGTGAAGCAAGAGGTTTGAATGAACATCATAATTTCATGTTAGATGAAATAAAACAAATACTGCTCTAACATTTTGAAAACCAACAATCCTTACTATGCAGATATATCAGTTGGTGTTGATCATATTTTTCAGCTTCCCACAAAAGGCTTGTATTTTAGATCAATTACAAAGGTAGAAATACCAGATTTGGATGATAATTTAAAGGAAATTACTGATGTTTATGAAAGTGTCATACCCAATGATATTAAACTACAAGAAGTTGCCCACATATGATCTGATGTAATTAAGTCATTGTTGGATATCAAGATATTAGATGATGCAAAGAATATCAATTATTTGGCTCTCTTGAAAGTATCAAACCTAAGGCTGAGAAGGGGTAAAAGAAGATACTTTAAATAACCCTTTCAATGATTTGACGCATATATGCATCCAAAAAATGGGGGTAATGTAAATCTAAAAACGCATATATGAGCAAATTAAAATGAGATTTATATAGATTTATTTTACAAATTTATCAAATATTCATGTTATGACAAGGACCAAAATGAGCTTAAAAAGAGTGAACATCAGCTAAGAAATTTGTGCCAAATTTAAAGCCAAAAAAGTAGATAATTTTTTTGAATATCACTGAAAGGGTTGATCAAGTGAAAAAATCAATAGTTGCTAAGGCCCAAACTGATATTAGGAAGCTCTGTAAAATCAAAACTGAGCCTAAGTTACGCTGAGATGAAATCTTGCCTAATCAAAATGAGGGATCATTAGAATATCAAATGGTTATTACTCAAGGTGGAGCCCAAGGCAGTAAATTAGAAACAGTAAAAGGGTAAGAATCAAAAATCTACCCAACAGTTGATCTAAATGATACCAGGTCTCATTTGACTTGGTAGATTCAACATACATTTTTGCCCTAGCAAAAATATGTTACAAATGCATTTATACCACCTGGAATGCATCACCTGGCCAGGAGCCTCCCATCCAGATTTCCTGCTATATTATTTTATTAATCTTTTTCCTTTTGGGGTTTATAATATTATGTGTGATATATAAAACCCCTATTCCATAATGCAATAAAGTTATGTTGTTAATTCTATATCTAGTTTCTGGTACTTTACTTTATAAGTCCATTTTGCCATACTTACCATAGGACAGATAATCTATCTGATGTGACATAAGTAGTGACTTGGAACCCTTTTAGTTAAATATTATACTTGTTGTGCATCTTAGATGGCTTCAAGTAGTAATTGATGGGCTTTAGTGGCCATAGCACCTTTGAGCTCAAAACTGGAAGCCCAATAGGCTGTTGTTCACTACAGGGACTCATTCAACGCTTAACAATATCTTCACCTATTTGATTTCACCATGGTAGATAACCTGATTGATAGTGTCAACTGCTGGGTGCAAAAGAAAATGGTGAATAAGATGAGTGAATGGAAAGAATGCTCATCTCACATTTATAAAAGTTCAAGAAACTCTTACAGAGATTTCAAAAATCTCACTGTCTAACATGTATTTCCAATAAAAAAGTTTGAGGCTTACTTTGTGGATTTATCAATCCAGGAGAAAGAGCCAGCCATGAATGGTCATCCACCGTGAAAAAGAACTCTCATAAATATATATAATTCAATTGTTTTAGAGATATACAGCTCACATGCAAATCTATTTTGGTATATTTTGCAATATATAGACTCATTACTTTATTATTTTGTAAATCTACCAGGAATCCATAACGAAGAACCCCATCATCATATTAAACCCCAAGTGACATTATGGATGGCCTATAAAAATTTAACATCACAAAGTTTAGGAGACATCTGCAATTTGATTGAAGCAAAGCATTCCTATAACATTCAACTCCATAACCAAATGTGGAACTATTGATTCCAGTATTATCAAGTATGTGGAGATTATGAAGCTTCTTTAAATGGACATATAGAGTTGAACAAAAATACCAAAAGATTACTTGACGCCTTTACCCAAGAGCTCCAAAAATAGTATATCATAGCCTATGGCGAAATGGCAGCCTATTCTACTAGCCATCAATAGGAGGAAGAACAGTTCTCCCTCCTTAAGGTCCAGCTAGAGCAAGCCCTACAATAAATTGATGAGTTGGAGGCCCATCAAAATTCTAAGACCTCAACAGTAACTCAAAATGTTATTTCCTAAGTGTCCCATGTTGAACATGATCTGGCATCCCATGAAATTCAGGAATTTACTCTTTCCATTACTGAGTGACTCATAAAATTGGATAGTGACATGAGAGGCGAATCCCCCAGTTGAGAAGATATTAATCAAGTCTACCATCACTTCAATAAAGCTGAGAAACGCTGGAACAATCTCACAGAAGAGCTAAAAGCCAAGACTAACAAGCATCCTCAGAGCACTGAATGCAAAGAGATGAAGAAAGACTTGGATTGGTGAATGGGAGTATTAAAGATGAAAACAAGCTTTTTCAAAACTTATTGCTCATCCACTTATCAACAAATTTATGATCTGGACATCCACGTTAAGAACTTTGAGATTGTTAAAGTTATTCTTGAGAGAAAAATTTGATCTGCTGGATGTTATGCTAAAACTTATCCTGGAGGAAATGAGCAACAACTCAATAATCTACAAGATCAATTACATCAAACTGCATGTTAATTTGAATGGAGTGCCTCATGTACCAAAATTACGGAATCTGGAGCTCCCAGAGCAAAAATAGCTACAGGATTGGAAGCCGCTACCTTTAAGCCTACTTTCAAGGACAATTTTACACCTAAATTAGAGATTTTACATTTTTACTCTACATCTATAAAGCTGCAATTGAAGTTACAAATGATCATCAAAAGGTTAAACATATTTTTTTCTTGTTTAAGCCACATAGCTCAATAGGATATGGTGCCTCATCTGTATGACCTGCATACCTGGAGAGAAGTGAAGGAGGCTCTTTCAAAGAATTTGATTCCAATCAAAGCCTGATTATGAAGAAACAGGCCTCCATGAAAATCAATCTACGCTGAAATGAACCCTTGTTGAATTTGTAGATCACTTTTATATTGAGGCCCCAACGCTGTTGACCTCAAAGATGATTACATTGGATGATGCCGTAGCTGTCAAAAATAATTTACATGGTAACCCTTACCAAGCCATGCACATCACATATGCCATTCAAAGCTTCAATTCCATCTTAGATATTAAGAAAGCCCTGCATGATGTAGTTAATATACACAAGCCAGAGACCTCCCAAAAGGCCTACACAAAACCCAGAGTATATACTATGGAGGAAGCGAAGCCTAAGAAGGAGTAGAAGTCAAGGTTTAGCTAATACAAGAAAAACAGTCATAATACCCCAGTGGTAGAATAGGAACCTCTACCGCTGCCTCCCCAAGTTTGATTCCAGTACAGAACTTTGGGTAGGAGACAATTATGGCTGTGTTGGCATTGCGCACCAATGTCCCAAACTGAGATAGCAAATAGTAAGGCGGTCCATGGAGTTTCTGGCCTATCATACACCGCGCATGGAGGTTTTCTGGATTTTATCCTCCTTTCCCACTCATTTGATTTCCCATTAATTGGTGCGGTATCATCCCTCAAGTCAGCCTACCTCAAATAAAATAAATAAAAGAACAGCTATACCAAGGATATGCGCTTTGATAAGAACCCTGCCCTTGATGAGCATAAAAAGGAAGGTCAGTTTAGGGTCAATACCTCTAAAGCTGAATGACCCAAAGTACCTAAAAGCAAAAAATTGACAATTGCTCATCTTTGTCATGTTTATTTGACTTGATAGAAGGCACCAACCCCAAGGACAAGGCTGGGCGGCAGGAGGCCCAGAAGGTTTAACTTCAGGCTCTTCCTGATCTCAAGCACACCTTGGACCAAAATTGGGTACAGGCCAAGTATGCCCAGGTTGGTACAAGTGAGGTGCAAAACGCAACAGACCCTTTTTTCAGCTCAGGCGTCAAAACGGGCGAGCTAAATGGTAAATGACAATGGAACAATCCGGGTAATCAGTAATGGAGATTCAAAACCCGTTCTATATACAAATTTGCGAGCTGGGGCTGGGTACAACTTCAATTGATCACTCATGTGAGGTCAGTTTCGAAGTAAGCTACCTTTTGGATGGAAGCATGCGCCTATTGGTGCACTAAGGCTTAGCACCACTTTTGCTAATCTATAATTTCCTGAGTTGGTTTAATTATGTTTGTTTGAGACCATCATTTCTCATTGATCATTTTTACTAATAAATCCTATAGTCCTTTTTACGTTTTCCATATGTTGACTTGGGCAAAACTGTGCGTGGATCTCTTCAAGGAGGTATCACATTTTGTTAGCTGATTTATTTTGTTAAAAATTATCACAGCCTCAGGTACACCGCTAGGCCTACCAGGTTCCCTCCAAACCTGGTAACCAGTGCACTCTACCCCTGTACTAAACTTGGTTATGATCTGCCCTCTGGGGCACAGCCAAGTTTTGAAGAGTGCTTGATTTATTATTACTCTTACTGTGCTCAACGCCCTCGCCCTAAGTCTCTTTAGCTCAAGTAACCTCTGCTTTGCTATCTTTATAATAACAATGATGACTAGTTCTCTTGCATTGGTCCAGTGCACCAAGTGTAACGGACTGGTTCTTTCCAGTAGTGTACAAAAGTGTTGGGTAACATCAACCAAATAATAGTCCACAACCCTGAAAGCACTCCAGAGAAGGCTTTGAATGTCCGCATACTACTATGTTAGGGTTAATGAATCCTTGTAGAAGAGTTAAGAGGATACTCAACCCTAAAAAGAGCTCCCTGACCCCAAGAGAGATAGGAGGAATTTTAACCAAGTGACTAAGTTAAGTCTCTTTTTTTAGTACTAGATGGTCCCAATAAGTTCAATCTCTTGGTTCAGAGAGAGTTTGTTTTCATAGTGTAATTTGTCCAAATAAAATAATTAAGGGTTATTTAAAGATAGATTTTATTGAGAAAAAACTGCTGAAATACAAATAATTATGAGATGAAATCTACTCAATTCTTATTTATAATAGTCATAAATAATGCTACAAACTTGTTTAAGTCTGATGATTATTTATGCCACGTTGTTAAAATAAATGATTTAAAAAATATGTAGTAATTTGTTTATTGTGCGTAAGGATTTATATATGTCATAGTTGGTAAGCATGCCTAAATAATTTAAGTTGTAGGAGTTTAGTGAAAAAAGGCTAAATTTAGGGCCTATTTTACAGGCTTAAACTTCAGGTTGCATTTAAAGTAGATTTTGAGGAGATAAATTGGTCAATTTCGACTTCTTTGAATATCTCTTTGCTAGGCAATTCCTCCATTTTGGAACCAAGATAATAAGGGGTTCCTCTCAATTCTAACTGCTGATGTGGTCCGGCATTAAGTTTTAATTGTGATTTAATTAAATAAGTTTGATGTGTGAAGTTCAAATCCTGTGGATCCCTTAAAAACATATATTAGCTTTCATTTAATATAAAAATGTGGC
The DNA here is from genome assembly GCA_022478985.1 of Massospora cicadina. NCBI lineage: Eukaryota > Fungi > Entomophthoromycota > Entomophthoromycetes > Entomophthorales > Entomophthoraceae > Massospora > Massospora cicadina. The sequence continues at coordinate 58,948 of JAKSZP010018585.1, read as the reverse complement.
CAATTCTGGGATATTCTATTTTAAGATTATTAATCTTTTTTGGTTAGTATTATCTTTAATAAAGATAATGTGATGGTCAGGAATGTCCTGTACATCTTATCACCCCCTTTGAGATAAAATCTCTCTGATTTTCTCAGGGTAATGGCGGCAGTATTCAGCTGTTTGCCAGGTAGATTCCTCAATAAGGTAATTTCTTCATTTTACCAGAAATTTGCGTTGCCCACATATCAACTTACTGTCCAGTATCTCCTCAACTTCATATTCAGGTTATTTACATAGTGTGGGTTGGAGGGGAAAGGCCTTCTCTGGCAGTGGCCCTGTAAATAACTTGAGCTAGGAAATATGAATATTGGGATGGGCTCTTGATTCTTCTGGTAATGATAAGTCAAACGCTACTGGGTTTATTTGTTTGACCACTTTGTATGATCCAATCCATACAGGGCTCAAACTTGTTGTGTGGCGCTTTGGTAATGTAGTTACAAGAGTGAATTAACACATAGCTTCCCACCTTTATTCCCAGATTGTCCCGCCTCTTATTGTCTGCCTTCCCTTTTAGGAATTTTGCTGCCTGATCCAAACGTTGCTTTAGAAGTTTTGAAATCACCATAGCATTCCTGGCATCTCATCCGCTGTGGGGTTCTGTCCATCTACTGAGGGGTCCCAGGGGTCTGGATGATACCCATGATTGGCAAAAAAGTAAGACATTTCAGTTGAATATGAATCACTGTTATTGTATGAGTATTGAGCTAATCCTAATTAATCCCTCCAATCTTTCTGGTGTCCAGATACATAACAATAAAGGTATTCTTCAAGTCCCTGATTTACTCTCTCTGTCTGACCATCTGACTGAAGATGGTAGGCAGAGGATCAACAGGGCTTGATCTGTAGGTTGTTCAGTAGATGGTTCCAAAACTTGGATAGAAACAGGGGTCCACGATCAGAGATTATCTCCTCTGGCACTCCATGGCGCGAGAAAACTTCCTCCAAAAACAAGGCTGCTGCCCCCTTGACGTAATCAGGGTAGTACATGAAATGAACTCATCATACTTAGTTAGCCAGTCAACTACAACCATTATGGAGTTGGCCCCCCTGGACTTGGGTAGAGCATATTTAAAATCCAAACTTATGGATGACCAAGGCTTGTGGGGCCTTTGTAGGGGCATCAACTTCCCCATGGGAAGATTGCATTGGGGCTTGAAACAAGCACAAGTCAGACATTGGCTTACATGATATTTAGCTCTTCTTACTATCCCAGGCCATGAGTAGTGTCTGATAATAATTTCTAGGGTTTTTGTATGCCCTGGATGTCCATCCAGCGGATGGTTATGCAGGCCTCTAACACCTCCTTTTTGTAAGTTCTCAGTTGGAACCCACATCTTCCCCCCGTTTTTGGATTCCATTATCATCTTTGTTGAAAACTTTGAATTTGGTTGAGAATCCATTAGCCAGCTCCTGTAGTAGCCTCTTTCCAAATTTAGTTCTTCTTTGGGAAGCTTGAATTCTTCCATTAGTTTTTTCTAGACCATCTAAATTAATACAAAAACTTCAGGAGGCAACATAGTGGCAGTGTTAATTTTGTCCATCTCATGAGTGGTATAAGATAACCCAGGGTCTCGACTTAAGAGATCAGATAGTAAGTTCTCCTTGCCTGTGCGGTATCAATCTTGAACACAAAATTGGACAACTCCACATGTCAGCGAGATTGTCTCTGGCTCATCCGTTGTGGCTTCTTATAGAACTCCAGAGCCCTATGATCAGTCCAGATAATGATGGGCCAGCAGGCATACATCAAGTGATGTTGCCACTCCTGGAGGGACGCCACCATTGCCAACAACCCCTTGTCATAAATGAGGTAATTGGTCTCCTCAGGCTGCATATCACATCTGTAATAGCAGATGGGAGGGTTCCAGGCCATACTCCCCTTCTTGAAGAAGGACAGCATCAATTGCACAGTTAAATGCATCATTTTCCAGTATAAAGGGTTTCTCCAGATCAGCATGAGCAAAGAAAGAGGCTTCAATAAGTTGATTTTTATTTCTTGAAAGGCTTCTTCCTCTTCCACGCCCCATTGGAAGGGTAACTTCCCTGTTAACCTAGTTAGTGGTATAGCCACAGCAGACAGGTCTTTAGAGAATTATCTTAAGAAGTTGACAGTTCCCAAGAAACTGCGTACACCAGTTTGATCAGTCAGGGCCTTCCATTCCTTGATGGTCTTGATCTTGTCAGGGCATACCGCCAATCCTCTCTTAAACACCACGCTTTCCAAAAACGTTACTGAATACTTATGGACTCACATTTTGAGGGTTTCAATTTGAGTCCTGCACCCTGGATGAATTTCAGGATGGACTTGACATACTTTACATGGTGTCGCTTAGACTTAGTCAACACCAGTGCATAGTTCATATAGGCAATGCAACAACGTCCCAAGGAATCGTGAAATCTTTTTGATCAATCAGCCATTGGAACACAGTAGGTGCATTTAGTAGGCCAAAGTGCATTACCCAATACTCATAAATTCCAAGGTGGCACTTGAATGCCGTGAATTTCTGATGTATAGGGTTCACTGGCACTTGATGAAACGCCTCTACCAAGTCCAACTTGGTAATACAAATGCTTCCAGAGATCAAGGGTAAAATGTTTTAAAAAGTAACAGGGGGCAAGAGTCTGGTTCTATCATATTATTCAGATTGCGGAATTCTACACAAGGTGGAGCTCTCCATTTGCCTTAGGTACCAGCAGGATTGAGGAGACCACAGAAGTTTTAGATGGCACTATTGATCCTGATTTCAGCATGGAATTAATGTACTTCTCTAAGGCTTCCCTTGGTATTCAGTTCAAAGCATAAATGGGACATCCTCAGGGCAAACTCAAGTCCTCCTTGAACTGAAATTTGAGGGAGAATGGGCCACAAGCATCAAACTTGGGTAGTTCTTGAGCCCCAAACACTCTGTCAAACTCAGCTTATTCCTTAGAAAAGGTACTGTTAGTGGCTTCTCCAGACAAAATTTCAAGCTTGGCTGATGTGGGCTCACAAGTTGTAGACTTCAACTGAATGGGTAATAAATCATCTGGGTGATAGTAACTTCTTTGGTCAGCATGTTGATTTGGGTGGTGAAGCGATGCCACCATCTCATTCCCAACACCACAAGGTAGGGGAGGTGGTTCAGAATGCAGAAGCTTTCATCAAACAATAGTTCCTCTTGACCAATTTGGAGATGTCCTCCCATCCTCCAAAACAGAGAAGTTTTGGTAGAATCTGCTAGAGACACTTCACCTGCCTCCTTCAGAGGGAGATTCCATTTTTGCACAAGCTCAAATTGGATGGAATTCTCATTGGCCCCTGTGTCCACTAAGGCTGTCACCTCTTCATAGCTCTGACTATTGACTACCTTAAGTGATAGGAGTAAATAGGAGTAATGAGAAGAGTTTCCTTTATTGGTAGAAACTCACAAACTGAAGATGGTGATGCAAGTTGCTCTGGAGTACTATGGGAAGATCCAAGCGGTTTTATTACTGCAACCCCTCCATGGCCCCCTTTAGAGCGCCCAGGTTGATCTGCCTGAGGATTCTTGGTGAGACGTATGGGCTCAGATTATCCATGGTGGAAGTCCTTCCCTTTTCCACTCTTGTACCCTTGGGCATACATAAGATCCCGTTTAGTTCTTACATTTTTAAGTTGGTACTCTACGTTCATAGCACCTCCTATCTCCTACTCCAAACTTTCAGCTAGGCACGTTGCTGCCAAAGCTGATAGAAGATCCAGGTGTAAGTTTTGTCTGAACATTTGCAGAAGCTGTGAGGGAATAATTTTAGCTGCATGGGCCAGAGGATGAAAATAACGAGCATATTCCTCCACTGAACTCTTGTCCCTGAGATGTCATCAACAAGGCTGACCAAGCAGCATCTTGCCCCTCATCAGGGCAAGAAACTTGATCAATCTCTGGAGACACTCATCAAGAGTCTCAGACAGAGACTCTTGCTTATCCAGAAGGATTCTGATCCAAGTGGCAGGTTTCTCAGGTAACTCACTTAAAACTTGAGAAATTTGATCAGTAAATTTAGGAGTCCCTCCCACCGCCTTGGTTAAGCGGCCTTGAAAACGCACCTTGTCAAAAACCTCATGGATTTTTTCCAAGGCCATGGTTCCCAGGAAAGGTTGAACAGAACTAACTTAAATAGAAACTGCTTCATGGTTCACAGGCACTGGCATTTACCCTTTCATTATCCAATAATATTCACATAACAAATTTACCACTGAAAAGGTGATCATCAGCAGGTTGGTGGTTGCTGATACCAGGCAGGTAAGAGAGGTTTAATAGGTACCACCCTTAAAGAACTCACCACGGACCAAAAGGTGTTTAAATTCTGTATAATGTAACGGACTGGTTCTTTCCAGTAGTGTACAAAAGTGTTGGGTAACACCAACCAAATAATAGTCCACAACCCTGAAAGCACTCCAGAGAAGGCTTTGAATGTCCGCATACTACTATGTTAGGGTTAATGAATCCTTGTAGAAGAGTTAAGAGGATACTCAACCCTAAAAAGAGCTCCCTGACCCCAAGAGAGATAGGAGGAATTTTAACCAAGTGACTAAGTTTAGTCTCTTTTTTTTTAGTACTAGATGGTCCCAATAAGTTCAGTCTCTTGGTTCAGAGAGAGTTTGTTTTCATAGTGTAATTTGTCCAAATAAAATAATTAAGGGTTATTCAAAGATAGATTTTATTGAGAAAAAACTGCTGAAATACAAATAATTGAGAGATGAAATCTACTCAATTCTTATTTATAATAGTCATAAATAATGCTACAAACTTGTTTAAGTCTGATGATTATTTATGCCGCGTTGTTAAAATAAATGATTTAAAAAATATGTAGTAATTTGTTTATTGTGCATAAGGAATTCATATATGTCATAGTTGGTAAGCATGCCTAAATAATTTAAGTTGTAGGAGTTTAATGAAATAGGCTAAATTTAGGGCCTATTTTACAGGCTTAAACTTCAGGTTGCATTTAAAGTAAATTTTGAGGAGGAAAATCGGTCAATTTCGACTTCTTTGAATATCTCTTTGCTAGGCAATTCCTCCATTTTGGAACTACTATAATAAGGGGTTCCTTCTTTATATGAACGTTATTTGACTTGTTGATAATAAATTATAAGGAAACTTTTCAATAGCTAAGCATCACTTTTTGAAAATCAATTCAGCCTTGAAATTTAGCTCCACTAAAGAGATTTACAAAGACTAGTAGCAAATATGGCGGGAAACCCCACAAAAGATCCCGCGGGCTCGGCCAAAATGAGCCAGCACCACCCCAAATGAAGCAACCCCCAGTTACCCACCTCAGGGTCAACCAGAATCACCCACTCTCAAGCAGCGGCCATGAAAGCAGGCACCACCCCCAACTTGGAGCTACTTCAACTAGCTCCAGTTCACCTGATCACACTTCTGCAACCTGAACGCCCAACAGCTCTGTGTGCGCTACCTCCCACCAACTCGCTGGGCCCCCTCCAACCAAGGAGGCCATCACCCACGCTGTTTTAATGGCGTCTGCTCAGTTGAATGCAACTAAGCCCATCCAGGCATTCACCTCCCCCATTGTGTCAGCTAATTCAGCCCCATCTATTATTGCTGACGCCATGTTTCTAGCTCCCCCCATGAGGGGCAATACCCAGCTACCTGGCCCCCAAACTCTCGGATGTAAGGTTGGATTAGCCGCACATTCTGGTTCACTAAGCACCAAATTGGGACAATATACTCTTCCCAATGGGTAAACAAATGGTTTGGATTTTGGAAATTCACACCAGTTCCAATCTCACCCGTCCCATTTAAACCCCGTAATTGGCACTTCTCAAGTCGGCACTTTATCTCCATATGCTGAAAATGACCAATTCAACAATCAGACAGTGAGTTTTGCCCATGAAATCATGGCAAATACTCAAGCTGAATTTACCCAAATAGATTGGGATGGTGATGAAACATCGCCCTCCTCCCAATTGGTTGGAGTTAATTCCAATCTGGATGGGCCTCCCCAATTTAGTGAGGCCCAAAAATCCGCCCCTCAATTCAATATGCCGCCAGCAACTGCTCAAACATTCCAGCAACAGGGGAACTCCACAAACTTGTCCAAACCACCAACTCACATTCAACCCGTGATTGCAGCCCAAAGCAAACACAAATGTACCAAAGGAGCCACTGGGGCGTGGCAAAAACCTCTGGCACCAACGCTACCCAAAGCTGATCCCTGTGAAGTGGCGTTTATTGCTGATATTAAGAAGGAATGGGCCGAAACTAGAGCGCAAAAAGCTCTACCTCGCTCAACCCTCTCCCACGCGAAACGCCTTTATCATGGGCATAACTCTGTTGAATTCTATATGGAGGATTACTTCTCATACTTTGCAGCAATCGCGGAGACATTCCCAATTAACACCACCATCCATGAATCAGTAGAGGGCCACTACATCGATGTGGGCTTCACTGAAGCTGCCCTTGCTGACCATGCTGCCACCCTCCAGGTCATTATTCCGCGTGGATCTCTTCACATCTCCCGCACACGCTCTCACCTGAAAAAAATTTCATGGGTTACTTTTTCCAACCTACCAACGACTGTTGATCCTGAGTCTCTTAAACTGGCGCTCCATCGTGGTTTAATGGAGTTTAAGTCTGTTCTTTCAGTGGACTTTAGCGTCCCCTCTTACTATGCTCCCACCTAAAGAGCTTGCACTGCTAGGGCGTCGTTCATCCCCTCCCCCACTGTATCCCGCAACATTGAGGTTATTCCTCATGTGGCGGTAGTTGGGGCATGCTCTGAGATCTTTTTTGTCTATCCTGATCAGGCGCGCACCCAGTTTTCATGGTGTAACGCCCTTGGACACCTGTATAGTGGCTGCACAGATCGAAAACAAGCCCTCTTAGCCACCACCCAGGGGCCTAAACCAGGCCAAAAATGATCCCACGTGGCCGCAGCAGCAATTCCACAACCTACAAAATGGGTTCCCGTTCAAGACCTGTCCCCTGAGGCCTTACGCCTAGCAGTTGAAACAGCTAACCCCACTATTGGTATGGAATACCTTCGCGCTCATGCCCCCTTCCAGTGGGCACCCCCTCCAATCTCCCAGAGTCAACTCCCTCTCTCACTAAGCGCAAGGCATCTCCCACAGGGCGCCCCTCGTCAGCCACCCCCACTCAGGGCTCCGCGGCACCCCCACCAACCTCCACCAGCGATTTATCGCATCAACCCTCAGCTCCCAATGGAGCTATGCCCACCAGCATGGACTGGCAACCCGCGGCCTGCGGCAGAAGTGCCACCTCAAAGAGTCCTACCCCAACCCCACAGTTCATTTTGCGCGGCTCCTTTGCAGTGTTGGAGGAAGTAAATATGGACTCAGACTCATCAAATAGGGAAACCATGGATGTCGCCGTTGAGCACCCTTAGGTCCCTCCCCTGCAACGGAGTGGGGGCAGCATCCTAGGCTGGCTTACTGAGTCCTCTGCTCCCCCACCCTCTCCTTCCCCTCAGAACCCTCGACGCTCCTCATGGATTGCAGCTAATAATCAAGCTAAAGAACTCAAAACTAGCTGCCTTACAGCAGCAGGTTTAAGCGCTGGCAACCCCCCAGGACATGGAGGGGAACAGCTATGAGTCCCCACGGCAGCACCCTGGCCCTGCAATCCATCAACGCAAATGGGTTGGGGGACTTTAAGCGGAGAGCCCGCCTCCTCCGCAACTTCAGGTCAGCACAAATTGACATTGCTGCTGTCCAGGAGCCCCATATCCTCCCCCACGAACAATCTGCTTGGAATGAACAGTTTGGAGTCAAATCCTTCTGGACAAACCATGCCGCCCTTATTGTTTTGAATCCCCAGGTTAAAACCCATTCTTTTTCACAATATCTAGGTGGCCGCCTCATATTGGCCAAACTCACCACTCCTGACTTCTCTTTCTTCGCTGCAAGCATCTACCTGCCTAATGCAGGTCAGGAGCAAAACCAGCTCTTGGAAGAGCTCGTCCAACTCAATCTCCCACGGAATACAGTCCTCTTGGGAGATTTCAACACAACCATAAGTCGCGTCCGTGACTCTTACCCCCCTGCAGCAAAGGAACGCCCTAAATAAAGTCGCCTCCAGGATTTCCTTCGCCTGAGTGGCTTTATGGATGCGCTTCCACCCTCTGCATCTGGCCTAGGTTGCATGACTAGGATCCAGTATGATGGAGGAGCTTTCCAGTCAGCGTCACGCATAGATATGGCACTGATTGGCCCCCTGCTAATTGGCCGCGTCTCCTCTCCCATCTCTCGTGACAACCATCTGAGTGAACACAGGTCACTCACCGTTGTCCTCACCACCACGCTTAGACTGTCGCGTAAGTTCTGGCCTAGGGTTGCCCCAGCTCTTCTCAACAACCCTTCATTAAGGAGAAGCTGTCTATGACCATCCAGGAGACTCTCACCTCCCCCCCACCCCACCTGCTTGACCACAAGACTAGATGGGCGGCGACCAAGTAGGGCATCACCCGCGTTGCTTACAATTGTGCCAAAGCCCAGATGACCGTAGCTCGCGCCAGAGTCAAAAGGGCGGAAGCCAGAATCAGACATCTGGAGCGAAACTGCCAGCCTTCGCCCTCTCCCAGTTGGTTGGAAGACTGGGAAGCGGCGCAGGAAGCATTCCGCTTGGAGCTCACACTGCAGGAAAAATGGGCAGCAAACTTTACAACATCTCGTTACAATGCTCAATGGGAACGCCCCACTTGCTTCTTCTTTAAGAAACAGAAAGCCCGGTCAACAGTGCAGGATATTACTGCACTGAAGATTGGCACTACAACCACTTTGGATAAGGAGGAAATCACGCAGGAACTACACCGCTTATACTCCAGCCTCTTCCATGCCACCCAGGTGGACCCGTTGGACATCCAAGACTTCCTGTGGCGGGCTCCAGAGCTGTCCATTGACCCACGGGCTGATGAGGCTCTACTGGCGCCTATTTCCATCCAGGAGGTGATGGAAACCCTTCTGAAAATCCCCATGGCTTAAAGCCCCAGGCCCAGATGGAATACCCTTCGAGGTGTACCTTCTGGAACCTGCGTTGATAACCAGAACCCTCCACGACCTCTTCGCTGCACTATTGGCGAATGTCAAGGTCTTCCCCGGCTCTAGAGGCTCAATCACGACCCTCATTCACAAGAAGTCAGACCGTGAGAACCTGGCGAACTGGCGCCCCATAGCGTTGATCAACACAGACCACAAGCTCTTCACAAAGCTTCTGGTCAACTGCATCACCAAATGGGTGTCACCTCGCCTCTCCCCATCCCAGCGCAGTTTTATTCCGGGGAGGTCGTTATGGGATGACTATAATGACCTTCACGTGAATTTGACTGCTAACTCTCATAAGGTGAATGGCTTTGTGGCTCTCCTGGATATGGAGAAAGCATATGATCGGGTGGCCTGGAAGTATATTGATGCTTCCCTGGCCCGCTTCCATCTCCCCCCACAGCTAGGCGCTGGATATCAGCGCTCTATGACCAGCTCCACACCAGAGTCCTGGCGCCAATGGGTTTTACAGTGGCAGTATCAGTTGGACAAGGTCTCCAGCAAGGGGACCCCCTGAGCTCTATCCTTTTTAACATCACCCTCGACCCCCTCTTGGCCTCCTTACAGGACAAGCTAACAGGGATTCTGTTTCCAGGTAAAGCCCCCACCCGCACCATGGCATTTGCAGATGACACCGCCATTGCATTTGGCTGCCCTGGGGATGTTGCCCTCGCTGCTGTGACCATTGAGAGGTACATCAAGGCGTCCAACGCCACGGTCAACACCTCCAAGACAACAGTTGTACAGGTCGACTCCCCCACCTTCCCCCCACCATTTGGTATTGAACCTGTGCGCAGTACCTTCCGTCACCTGGGCGTTCTCACCAACCAACAAGGAGTTGCGCTAAAAGACAATGAGGACTTTCTCCTCGCAGCAGTTAACTCCAGGATTGTTAGCTGGAACTGGCGGCACATCACCCCCCAGGGTCGAGCTCTGATGGCCAATGTGTTCCTCCTCTCCAAAGTCTGGTTCCTAGCGCACGTCTGCCCATTCACAGATTCCTATTATACGCGGCTCAATGTACTCCTCCGCTGTTGGATCTGGGGCTCAAACCATCCACCAATGGCACTCTCAACCATTGCCTGACCCTGCAATGAAGGGGGCCTAGGGCTTCTGGACATGTGATCCCACGCCACCACAATCTTCCTGAAGTTCCTATGGCTGATTGTCTGCTGGGACGCGACCCCCATGCCCCAATGGGCGCCCGCCCTCCGCCAGTCAGTGTCAGCAGCTCTGGGTCTTCCTAGAGCATCTCTGACCTCATTAGGGGAGTGGCTCACAAACCACCCAGGCCATCGCCTGAAACCATCCTCATCCCCCTACTGGAACCAGGCTCTCCTTGCCCTGAAACGAGTAGGCGCGCGTATCCACCATGCCTTCCCATACAGAAGGGAAGGCCCTGGCCTCAGCCCCTGTCGCCATGCAATTGTGCACAATGGACAAGTTGTCACAACTCGCCTCAACCCCCAAGATCGTCCTCCCATCCGCCCAAGACTCCTTGAGCTCCTCCCTCCCTCCATGAGATTTGACCTTAAGGAATTGTGGAAGGACGTCTATCACCCCATCCTGTCAGCAAAGGTGTTCAACACCTTATGGAGGGTGCTCCACTGTTCATACAGGACAGGGGATTAGACTGGCCCTACCTTCCAGCACTGAAGCTGCCCCCACTGTGCGGAGCCTATTGACTCCCACCTCCATCATTTTTTCACCTGTCCAGGTGTCGCCGCATTTTGGCCAAAGGCCCGCGCGCTCCTCCATGCTCAGCCCTGGTCTGGACACCCCGTGCAAGACCTCATGTTCGAGCAGATGTTGCCTGGTTGCCACAAACCCCTCCATGTCATCGCCTATGACACAGCCATCTGGACCATCCATAACTCCTTCCTTCGTGCTGCCTTTGACCAGCAGGTTTAGACCCTTCCACACATGATCACCCACTTTCAGGTACACTTTGAGATGGCCCTGAAGGTCTGCACTATGTCGCCAACCCTCCCCCACTCAGTTTTCACTGCAGCATAGCTCTGGCGCACAAACCCCCCTCCCTTTCTTGATGCCTCCTCCCTCCCCTTCCCTCGCCTCAGGCTCTTAGGAGCTCAGGCATAATTTAATAAACATCAATGAATCCCCCCTTGGGTTGGGACCATCTAGTACCAAAAAAATAATAAGGGGTTCCTCTCAATTCTAACTGCTGATGTGTTCTGGCATTAAGTTCATATTGCAATTTAATTAAATAAGTTTGATGTGCAAAGTTCAAATCCTGTGGATCCCTTGAAGACATATAGTAGCCTTCATTTGATATACTTATGGCCAATTCTGGGGTTTTTCTATTTTAAAATTATTACTTTTGTTTTTGTTAGTATTATCTTTAATAAAGATAATGTGATGGTATGATGTCTTGTACTGTCACATTGAGCACCACCATGCTGGGATTTGGAGAGTTATGGATACCCTCTTGACAATATTGAATGCATTGAAAAAGAATCTCATGACAACTCAGGAGGAGGTTAAGAGGACACATGTTAGTATATTTTAGTTTCACTTGATGAGCTTGCCATTACAGACTGCTTGAACTCAAAAATATAACAATGATCAGGTTCCTGAAAGCACATGCTTCAGTTATGTTATCAGGTGCCCCAAAATAATTGATATAGCCAGTGATGCTGATCACTCCTTGCCCTGTTGATCCAACCCATCTTGAGTGTTCACAGTCTACTAGAGATCAAGAAGAAGTATCATGAGCCTGCTCAAAAGCTCAATGAAACGTTCTGCCTTAACGAGGTGTTAGCCCTCCTGCCAAATTTTGGAAAAACTATTATTAAAGTAGATGTGCTAATTCAAAAGGTCTGGTTATGGCTATCTTAGATATAGTATCACTCATCAATGTGGTCTCATCTCAACTCATCACAAAGATCAAGCTTGTCCCTGACCTTAAATACACTCAAAAGTATAACAACGCCAGTATGAACAACACCAAGGTGATAGGTGCATGACCATCTCTGCAACATGAGTTGCATATTAGTTTTCTCAACTCCCACAGTTTCCCTGGATAATAACCAATATGATGTACTTATCAGGATAAAGTTTATGATTAAAATGAAGGAGTCATCAAAATTTGAATGAATGATAGTTATTACTCCTCAACTATGAAGTCCTCCTTATACTGGATAATATAGACTCCATAAAAAAGATACTCTTGTCTGGTCAAGTACCCTGTTCCACTTTACCTTTTCAATATTCTACCTCTGGAAGACATATGAAAAAGCTACCTGGCTCATTAAACACAGCAGAAGGCATACCTTTTTTGCCACTGAAGAGGTAAAATTAAACCAAGAGAACAAAGAGTGGTTTCTACCAACATAACCCTGAGTATACCCCAAACTGCTTGTTATATAGAACTAGTGTCAATGGAATAAATAGGTATAAACCAAGAGTTTTACCAAGAATTCTTGATCTAGATTATTGAAGGTCTATTAAATACTACTTGGAAATATACCCAATCAAGGTATCCTAGTCAAGAGAAATCAAGAATTGGTAAAGGCCAATTTTTTCCATTGATGAAATTGACAAGGTACATTTTATTATTACTCACCTTGATTTTGGTCACTACCAATCCATTACACTGGGACCAATATATCCCAAGTTCATTGATGGCTTATAGGATAAGTTTCCAATAAATCTTTAAAATGTCACCCTTCAAGGCTTTATACAGAAGGGAACCTGAAATTCTAGCTCTATTAGCTCTTAAAGGTACCATTGAAGTTGCTGAAGATGCTGAAAAAAGGCTAAGAAGATTAGCCTAGAAGAGCATATAACTACATCCAGAGGCAATGAAAAATCTAGCCAAGATGGTGCAAAAGAAAGCAAAAAGAAAATGCATCTTGCTAATATTTACCTTCCTTTAAAACTTTAGACTTAATTTTATACTATCACAAATGTATAGCCTCTTGAGGAGAAAAATAGATTTCATCTGGGAAGAATCATATGCTATAACCATCTAGTACTAAAAAAAAGAATCATATGCTATAACTTAAAATGTGGAGACAAATACTTAATTAAATTTTTAGAAACTGGTGTAACTTTAACTGCAGACATAGCCAATTCTTGCGTTAGTACTTCCCCTGCCAAATATTCTTCAAGGGGTAGTGTCAGATATCAAGGTATCTAAGACGTGATGGGAAGATTATAGACCACTTGACTCCCACAACAGTATTGATGCATTGGGCTAAGAAGGGAGTTAAAGAAGCTACTCAAAAACTAATCAAAAAATTGATGGCTTGTAAGGCTCAAACCTAGACTAGAAAAGTTTTGTTAAATCAATTTGAGCCTAAGATACCCCAAGATGAAATCCTGACTAATTGAAATTAAGTATCATCAGAATTTCGGTGACTATTACTCAAGGTGGCACCCAAGGCATTCAATTAAGATGAAACTGCAAAAGGGTAAGAATCAAGATGCCATTTGATTGACCTAAGTTATAACAGGTCTCATCTGACTTGGTACATTCAACATATATCTGCCTATCAAAAATATGGTACAAAGGCATTATACAATCTAGATTGCATCACCTGACTAATAATCTCCCATCAAGATTTTCTGCTCAATTATTTTATCAATCTTTTTTCATTTTTGGACTTATATTGTAAAATGTGACATATAAAATTATTATCTATACTACAATAAAGTTAAGTTGTTAATTCTATATCTTGTATTAGTACTTGACTTAAGTAAACAATTTTGTCATACTTACCATAGGATTAATACTATAGCGAATGGGAAATAAGTGGTAACTTGGCACCCTTCAGAATAAGTAGTATAATTGTCATGCATCTTAGGTGTTTTCAAGTATTGCCTGTCAGGCTTCTTGGGCATAGCACCATTGAGCTCATAAATAGAAGCCCAACAGTCATACCTTTGCCAAAAGGTACTGACATTATTAACAAATTAACATATGAAGGATATATAATTATGGCTTTTCCAGCAATATTTCCTTATGGTTCTGGGGAATTGGATTATAATACTCATCCTAATAACAAAAAGAAACCCCACTAAAATATTTTCAATTTTCTAATGGAATGCAAGGATTGCCTTTTTGCTCAAGGTCCATGGTTCTGATTTTTTTGCACTAAATACTGTTTAATGACATGATTCATTTAAACAAGGAAGAATTGTTGCTAAAAATCCTAATTTCAAGGTAATATTCAGCATTATGTGATGCAATGTCACACATTCCAAAATAGTAAAGGCTATAATATTGGTGTTTTAAAATATTAGGTTCTAAATCATATTGGTTCTAAAGGATAGATAAATTAGAGTCAATGTAATACAGCTCAATATACTACTGAAATCTTCCTTAGCCTTGAGTGCTGCTGAACTTTAATGGCCTGACTTAGCACATCTTCTATGCTGTAATTTCAAAGAAGAGAAACTATTGAATGAATCTTAGTTTGTATAATGACAAAAACTTATGAATGAAAATCCACTAATTGTTATAAGTTTTATGTTTCAATCTGTTACTTTCACTGCAAAAGTAATGTGCAAACAATAAAAAGTTCTCAATTATTGGTTTCAGTTTAGATTTTAGCATCATGGTTAATTCCATTTGATATAGTTTTTTAGGATATCTGGTGCTCCAAATCTTAGAACATTTGATGCTGCTTCTCAGCAACAGTTACTTAAGAAAACAACCTAATATAATAAGTTAGTAATTTCATTAAAGCCTTTGCTATCCATTCCACCAGTAACAATACATCCTTCACATATTAAATCAGGTGATGTTGTAATTGATGATGGCCAATCTATTTCTGAATTATTAAATTAATTCCAACAACATATACAATTCTCAAAAAGGGTACTGTCTAAAACAAAGTAGCCACAAAATTACCTGTTGCTTTGAATTCCCTAAAACAAATTGAAGACGTATCAACTTTACTTAGGATGGTAAAAAAATTGGGTGTACATTTCTCTGAAAAATGACACAAAACTTGATCTATTCAACTCTTTTATTGCTCAAACATGAAGAGCAGATATTAATTTTCAGATTAATATATCACTATATTGTAATTGAATACATATTAAAGTATGCCTCAAAATGATAAACTACTTCCAAAAAAATTGGTAAAAATGTTTGAAGAAATCATTAAATTGTGAAATTCTGATGATCAAGCTCTCTGAAATACACTAGTTTAATTATAAAATAATTGGCAAAAGAGACATTGGAGCTTGTGAAACCTATCATACACTTATGAATTTTTATTACATTGCATGAGTAGCTTTCAGAAACTTGTGATTAAACTTAAAATCATGTTGCTTTTCTAAAATTGAAGACAATTTTACTGCCTTATCATTTATTGAATTTTACAATCAGAATCTGCTAAATATAGAAGATATAACTTTGTTAAAATTTGCTAAATTTATATTAAAGGAAGTAAAAATAAACTGTATATTTTAAAAAACATAAAATAGTACAAGTCTATATTAAGATTTTTTAAAACTTGAATGGATCAAGCTTCAAATTATTTTTTAAACAACAGCTAATGTTGCACAAATCATGGCGTTGTGAACAAAATTTAGATAATAAGAATAAACTATAAAAAGTGCATGCTAACAAAGTAAGATTGTGGAACCTCAGCAGATTAATATGTCTTTACAGCCAGTTAAAACAAAGATGAATTTAAAAATAATGATAATGAAATTATGTTTGATTAGAGACCAGATGGAAGTTGATTTAGTTATTTCTAATGATCTACCAGCCTATGTTACTCTTGGTAATTGTGACATTGATATACTTCATGATTGGAATAAAGCTTATCATAGTTATCCAGATATAAAATATAACACTGATTTCATTGAGATAAGTAGAGAAATCATTGTAAATCAATGAAAATTCTTTGAATCTTTTAATATCAATTTTGATGAATAACAAAAAGCTATTTGTCTTTTTTGAATCATCAGATAATGGATTATGATAGTTGTTTACATAATCTTGCAATAGTCCAAGGTAAGGCTGGAACAGGTGAAGAGTTGTATCATTAACAATATGGTTCATCAGCTAAACTCTCATTTACAAGCAAAGCTACTTTCTTTGATGTTTCTGACAGGCGTTGCAGTGATTAATATTAATGGAAAGACCCTCCATTGAGCTCTTAGATACTTCCTTTGAGAAACGCTAAACCACAATCAAACGTAAATGTTAAAAATTTCTTTTGAAGTTGAATTCAAAGACATTAAATTAATTTTATAGATGAAGCCAGTATGCATGGGTTGAACTTATTTTTCAAAGTTGATCAGAGAATCAGAGATGCTAAACCACAATTAGCCAACCTGCCATTTGAAGGTCTTTGCATTTATTTAGTGGTAATTAATCACAACTTCCACCAAGATGTGCTTATAGCCTTTACACTATTAGAATAACGCTAAGACTATTTGGTCACGTTTCTTATATTTATAGTTCAAAAAGATCTTTTTTAAAAAGATATGAGACAAATGAGAGATTAACAACAGTCTTTCCAAAAAAACTCCTAATAGGACTTTAAATGGAAGTGTACTGAGCTTGATCATTAAATGTTATCTTTTCAATTTTTTGTCAATAATATTGGGGATAAGTCTTTTGAAAATGCAGTGTGCATAATGGCAAAAGATACTGAAATTATAAAATTAGCTATAAAAAAGTTACAAAAAATGAATAACCAATTGCAATGACTAATTCTATACATAACTGCTCAAAAGCCCTTGCTGCATCTTCTAATGAAGATAAAAAATTGTATGCTAAATTATGTATATGTAAAGAAGTCATGATTACTTTAAAATTAAATCTTTGGGTGGCTGTAAGTCCAGATGACTAGCCCCTACATCTGGATAGAGAGCAATTTTCTCACAGGGGTAGAAAGGGGACTAAGTCCTCAGTAGAGCCCCTCTCTAGGATCAGTGACCTTTCTCTTGTAATAGATGAGTGGTGGTTTACTACCCTGGTGTAACGGATGAGTTTGTCTTGTTCATTACATTCTGACTCAAATTCAGATTTTCTGAATCTGAGTCAGATCGCTTTATTAACATTCTTTGGTTTGGTTGTTTCAGATGCTGGGTTGTGCCTCACCTGAGCTGTAAATTGAGCTTGTGTGAGCCTAATCATTAGCTTGGGTGAGATCCCCAAAGCACTGCCTTTATAAGGCGCACGTGCCCATTCCAAAGCTCACTTTAGAAATTCTATGAGGATCCACTAGCATTCCCTACCTGGGGAGCATTGTTGGTTGCTCCCCAGACAAGCTATGGACGGCAGGGCCTTTTATGTCCCAAAAACAAAAACAAAGGCGGATTTGAGGTTCACATACCTCACTAGGTTGTGGTCTTTTTCCCTGTTGAGAAGCTATTTTGAGTGGGTTGGGGTTGGCCAACTCCTCCAGAGGACTTTGCATGGCCAACCATTGAGAGGTAAATTTTTGGCTACTTGTTGGTGTCCCAAACCTCTCCCTGCTTGGATAGGCCATATTGGTTGCATGTTGGTGAACCAAAGCTATATATAAATTTATACGGTGGTCAGAACTGGGGTTTTTTTCCAACTGTTACATTATTTCTGAAGTCAATCATTTGCTATACACTGCCAATCCCCAGTTTGGACTGACCTCAGTGGCCACTTGGTCCCAGTTGTAAAGGAACCAGCGCTGGTGGGAACCAGTGACTGATGGCCAACCCTGGACTTGAAAAGATTACCAATTTGATTTTCTGATGGGGCCTCCTGCTCACCAGGGATTAGTGGCATTGAGGGGTCCTGTACCAGCAAGGCTCCCTCACCCTGCAGATGGTCCGCCCAGAAAGGGGTCAGACATCCAGCCACGCTGGACCACATGCCCCTCTCATGTTTTCCTTGGCAAAAGCACCTTCCCAGTTGGGATGGGAAGACCATCATCAATGGGGGCCTGGGAGGGGGGGCGCAACTCAGCCACATGCTGGGCGTGCATCCTTGTGCCAGGTGGGCTGATTTTGGCAGCCCAGTGGTGATTTGATCCCACCATCTGTGTTTTTAGAGGGGCTTGGAGTTTATCCGGGTTAATTTTCCTAGGGCTTGAGGTAACTCGCCCCAGAAAGCCCTCATCATGGCGGCCTTCCACTGAGGGGCCCCTCTTTGGGAAGGGGTTTTCCTCTAAGTGGGGAGTGATATAAAAGACAAGTTTGTTTTGTTCATTACATTCCAACTAAGATTCAGATTTTCTGAATCTGAGTCATATTGCTTTATTAACATTCTTTGGTTTGGTTGTTTCAGACGCTGGGTTATACCTCACCTGATCTGTAAATTAAGCTTGTGTGAGCCTAATCAATAGCTTGGGTGAGATCCCCAAAGCACTGCCTTTATAAGGCGCATGTGCTCATTCTGAAGTTCACTTTGGAAATTCTATGAGGATCCACTAGCATTTCCTACCTGGGGAGCATTGTTGGTTGCTCCCCAGACAAGCTATGGATGGCATGGCCTTTTATGTCCCAAAAATAAAAACAAAGGCGGATTTGGGGTTCACATACCTCACTAGGTTGTGGTCTTTTTTTCCTGTTGAGAAGCTATTTTGAGCAGGTTGGGGTTGGCCAACTCCCCAGAGGAATTTGCATGGACAATTATTGAGAGGTGAATGCTTGGCTGCTTGTTGGTGCCCCAAACCTCTCCCTTCTTGGTTAGACTGCTTTGGTTGCATGTTGATGCACTAAAGCCATATATAAAATTATACAGTGGTTGGAACTTGGGTTTTTTCTGACTGTTACACCTGGCTCCTCAAGAACCTCACTCTCTGCCCCCATTTCCTCTTCTTATCTGCTAAAAATGATTGAAGGTGTATGCAGAGAGGGGGTTCAGTGTAGGGACCTTTAGTAGGACTCTCAGGCTCAACCCAAGTGTGGCCTGTTCACTGATGACATTCTAAGAACCACCCCAAATTTACTCAAATTTCCATATAAGCACTATTTATTAATTTACAGGCTGGGTTTATTTAAATGGTTTAGATCACAGATAAAACCCACAGATTATGCAATTTTTGCCTAAAATTTGTATGATTAATTTTATTGAGAGGATGAGTCTCAGTGTAACTGGTGATTGCAACTCACTCATTCAGCAAAACATGTTTAAGTTTGGGGGTATTCTGTTAGATTTTTCATTATCAGATGTTTATGTTATCATAATTCTCATGATGCCATCCAAACCTCTGACGCCTTTTACCTTCCCTCAAACCATTGCACAAAGCCCAATCTGATTATTAAGGTGCCTGGTAGAGGATTCATCGCCCTAAACACTCTGTGCTCTCTTTTACTGCCCCACTATATAGGCAACCGCCCTCTTTAGGGTAGGATGTCAGTTCATTTCTTTAGCTTTCCTCCCTAATTTTTACTTAATAAAACAGTAATTTTCTGTTGAACCCTTTGTCATGGAATCTGCTTTCCTGCTACCTTGCTGATTTTTTCCAAAACTCTCTGGTGATGCATTCCAATGCACAAAATATATTTGAAAATCTATGAGCAGACATTTCAATCCATGGATCCATCATTGTTTCCCACCCTCTGAATAATAGTGGATGTCTACCTCCCTGATTATAATTTCTAATCCATTGCGCATGCCAAAAAGACTGCCAACCCTTTTCTGAATTGATCTGCCCCATTCTGGGAGCAATCTGCATCATTTTTGTCACAATCCATTTTGTAATACTTAATAAAATGATCTGACCTATTTAAATATTACTGAACAGCTGTGACCCTTGGAGGGGTTGTCACCCTCCCTGCCTCTCCCACCCTTGGGGTTGCCCCAGTAAGACCTGCGGTTGCCCTACTGCATCATTCTAGCTTGTTGTAGGAGCCTTTGGTATGTTGTTAAAACAGACTGCCCCTCAATTAATCCTTAGGAAACCTCTTTCAATAGTCATCAAAGCAATTGAGCCTCTAGCATTCTGCACCATTAACTGGGCTTTGACAACCCCTCATACAAGTTGGACAGTCTTCTTCAAATTAGCTACATCCCTGATAGTAGCCAAGGGTCTTACAAATGGATCAATTGGTACAATTACTGATATAATTTATGATCTTATATTGAATATGAGAATTATAGTGAATATATGCCATTACACATATTCTTTAATTTAAAAATAATACTGGTCCAACTATTATGTAAGCTCAGTCCCTATTGTAGCTATTACATATTTGTTTAAATAGTATAGAATCAGTTATACAATATAGCATTTTCTTGTTATACTTGGATATGTGATCAGTATACATAGACTTCAAAAAACTCTGGATAAAGTGATTGTCAATATTGGTAATAACAAGTTACAAGTTGGTATAACATATATTATATTAATGAGAGTAAAAACTTTGAGTGGATTGCTGTTAAAAACCATCATATAATTTTTATCATTTTAAAAATTAACAGTAGGTATTTAGTAAATATATATCAAAATAATTTACAGAGACTGTAGAATATATATAATATAAAATAGATACTATTTATAAAAAATATATCATCTTAACAAGATGCTATATCCATTTACTGTATATTGATATTATATTATATATATTACTGTTATATAATATCCAAAAGTTTATTGTAAGTAGCATTTATTATATTCAAATATCTTACTTTTGTAACAGTCAGATAATCCCTGTTCTGACTGCCATATAATAAATGATGCTTTTGGTGCACTGACAGCCCTAAAGAAGACTAACTTTGAGTAGGGAGAGGTTTGGTGTAATGACAGCACCAAAACATTCCTATACTGAGTTAGTTATGCAAAGTTTGAATATTGGTTGGTCTGACCCAACCATGTGAAAACTCCTCAAAGCTGGATACCCAAAAAGACCAACAGGTAAGCAAAGGTATGCTAACCCCAAAACAACCTTTATTTTTATTCTGGTAATAAAAAGCTTGTTAAACAGAACTTGTCTGGGGAGTAACTGATAATACTTCCCAGAAGGGAAAGCTAGGGTTAAAATTATGAAGTGAGCTTTGGAATTGGTGGGTACACTTTTTAATAGCCTTTGGGGGCTTCACCTGAATTATTGATTAGGCTTGTACAAGCCTAATCTACAATTTAGGTGTAGTATAACCTAGTGTCCAAAACCAACTAAACCAAAAATTGCTAAAATGATTCAACTCAGGTTTAGATTTTCTGAATCTGAGTTGAAATATAACAATTGAGATGAACTCAATTGTTACAACTTTTATTTGTTATATGATATTTATAAATACTTTGTTATAAAATATAGTGGTTAACTGATCATTTGTATCAATTTATATTCTTATTATTGAATACATTTACTAACTATTTTTTATGATATAAAAACTTTCTTTCTATATAAAGTAAGAAAATATCATATTTATATAGAACTTTGTCCCTTTTTTGTCTGCACTGAGATACCTAGTTAACTCAGTACTATTAAGACTTGAGTTAAGCTTTACTAATAAGATAAATAGGGAAACCTAAAGAAGTTGATAATTTTAGTAATTTATTATCTATCTATATAAATAAAAAATTATATATATCACTTCCTAAACAAATAATCAAAAAATAACTAAACTTTCCACAAATATTTTATGATTAGGTGAGCTAACTTAGGCAGGTCATTTAAAAATATTATAATATAAATGAATATTATATACAAGATATATAAATGATAATATAATTAACCCTTTTAATGATTT
The DNA here is from genome assembly GCA_022478985.1 of Massospora cicadina. NCBI lineage: Eukaryota > Fungi > Entomophthoromycota > Entomophthoromycetes > Entomophthorales > Entomophthoraceae > Massospora > Massospora cicadina. The sequence continues at coordinate 37,208 of JAKSZP010018585.1, read as the reverse complement.
TCAAAGAAAAATCTTTATTTTGGCCCTTAGATTTGGTAAGAATTTCTTAGCCATAGTTTACACTTTTTATAGCTATTTTAGTCCTTGTCTTTAATATAAATATACAGTAACTTTTGGAATAAAATATGTTTAACCCTTATTTCTTGGATGCATTTATGCATTTTTTAGATTTACATCATCCTCATTTTTAGATGCATATATGCATTTTTAGATCTATATACTCCACATTTTTTAGATATATATATATGCGTTTTTAGACTCACATAACCCTCTTTTTTATATGCATATATGCATCAACTCATTGAAAGGGTTAAAATTGGAATTGGCATATCATTTCGGCTGAGCGGTTGAAATTATTCGTTTGCTTCAATAGGTTCATCGGGTTTGCCAAGCGGTTGGTGTTTTTTGGTAGATTTGATAGGCTCAAATGGGTTTAGCTAAGTAGCTGGTGATATATTTGATTCGATTGGTTCATCGGCTTTGGCCGAGTGATAGGTATTTGATGGTTCGATAGCCTAATTGGGTTTGACTAAGTGGTTAGTGGCTATTCGGTTGATTCAACAATTTTCACATAATTCCTAACTTATTGATAGCCCATCTACCAATATCAACCTAAAATACTCTATTAGGATCGTTCACTAAGTTATAAACTCGAGCAACGCTGAATAATCCAGCTAGGATAATTAAAAAGCTATCGGAGAATTTTATAACTTTACTCCAACTGGTAGTTTGGTTCCCCTGTTTAAACTATACCATAAAAACTGAACTTACTAAAAAGATCAATAAACATGATTTTTCGCTTAAATTAATATGAATTATGCAAGACTGTTATAACTTACTCATATGCTGTGAAAATAGCTAGAATAAGAAACAACTTATGAGGATTATGAGCCACTATAGCCATAACATACAATAACGCTGGTGCTAGGCGCAAGGCTCGTGAAATATCAATAATACATACCATCGTAAAATTGGGATTTGCTGATAATTTAGGAGGTTGCTATACAAAGAGCATCATGAATATCCTGATTCTCAGCTATGCCGTGGAGCAGCCTTAACCCTTTCAATGATTTTTCTAAAAAACCTCTGTTTTTTGGCCTTAAATTTGCCAAAGATTTCTTAGCCGACAGTACACTTTTGTATTATTTTGGTCTTTGTCCGTAACATAAATATTCGATAAAATTTGATATATATAATCCTCATTTTTTGGATGCATATATGCGTTTTTAGATTTACACAACCCTTCTACCACTGCCTCCCTGAGTTCGATTCCGGTACATGAACTTTGGGTAGGGGACAATTATGACTGTGTTGGCGTTGCACATCAATGCCCCGAACCGAGATAGCAAATAGCAAAGGCAGTCCATGGAGTTCCTGGCCTATCATACGCCATGCATGGAGGTTTTCCGGATTTTATCCTCCTTTCCTATTCATTCGATTTCCCATTAATCGTTGCGGTATCGTCCCCAGGTCGGCCCACCTCGAATAAAATTAGATTTACACAACCCTCATTTTTTGGACGCAAATATGCATTTTTAGATTTACACAAATTCTTATTTTTTGGACGCATATATGCATCAAATCATTGAAAGGGTTAACTGGCATTGGGAGGAAATAAAGTACTTTTCCTGAGTTCTGGTAGCAAATATAGTAGTAAAATAGACTGTCAACGTAATGTAAATTTAAAAAAGTAAGCTTTATCGAATTAGGGAGAAAGCTGCTATAATGACTTCTTACAAATATATCAAAGAAATAAAATGATTTAGAATCATGAATAAATTTTAATAGAAGTGAATAACTCATAAAGTATTCAATCGGTGATCCCTAAAATTCCAGTGCCATCTAACTATTTTAGGATACTCTTACGATAGCTGTTTCAAATCATTTTAACTTGAAGCCCATTTTACTGACCGAATAAAAAGGCTCCAAAAGGTAGGGAAACCAACTTAAACATCAAAATAGAAATAGAATCCCCACTTTAAGTTATCATGTAAGCTGAAGAAGTTGCGTGGTGTGGAGGTTGCTTAAACGAATCATTTAAGCTGAATTGGAAAAGGATCCAATATAGCTGGATCAGCTATTTACTTGTGTTAAGTGCCACTCTGATAAAATCATTGAAGTCATCACGTGTAAATAATCCCTAGAAGTTATTGTTAATGCTTTAGCGTTGTATTTGCATTGTATTTGATCTTTTCATTTATAGCTGATTGAATGCTTGTCCTAGCAAAGTATCAATTGTTATCAAACGAAATTGGGTTCTAGTTTTTGAGCTTCAAGCTTAAATATCGTGCATACAGTAGTTGAGCAAACTAATCATTTTTTAGGTCTGGCTTAACTTTAGTTAGCTCATAAAGAGGCATGTATTATTATTCATCCTTCCCATTCCTTTCCTAGATTAAATTTTGTTTTCTCAGTTAAGGCTTTTACAGAGATATATTCATTTATTAGTTTACAAGTATTGATTTAGTAGAAGCTTTTGAATAATATTTGGTATTTTCTTACTGATCAGTAGTAAGGTTATATTAAACATTTTTACATTTTAGAAACCTTTAAAAGTTCAGCCAAGCTGAGATTTTAGTGATATTTTATAAATAATTTATTTTTAATTGAAATATTAACCTTGTTTTTTATCAAAAACTATTTGGTTAGCAAAAAGCTAGTTTTATCAATGCCACTCAAGCAGTTAAAAAGTTTTATACTTTTGAGTTTTGAAGTTTATTTAATTATACTATGGTATAAATTTTTAAGGCTTATATTTGGTTCTGTATTAAAAGTTTGTACTGAAATTTACTTGGTTTAGCAATCAAATTTGGATTGTTTAGCCTAGTTGATAAACTTGCGAATGATTCTACCCTACTACTTTTGGGAGGCAGTGATACCCTATGTTTCAAGTGTAAGTGACACCCCTTACTGCCAAGTCTGCAAACAATGGTATGCACTTTTTGGCCGAATGAGGGAGGTGCGTTTATGCCTTGATCGAGACTCTACTGATGAAGTTGGTGAAGATTGCTATGCTCAGTCACTGGAAGCATCAGGACCCAAGGTACTTCAGGATGTGCGGGTGCGGCAACTATTGCCACGGTTGACACGCCTCAAATTTAAATTGGGAAGTGAATCTAGTATTGATTATATGGAATTGATAGCTATACTTCGCCATCTAAAGCTTAAGGTGCTTCACCTTGATTTTAGTGGTGCTCGGTACCGGCTTACACCTTTATTAGCAGCAACTAACTTTGCATCCTCACTAACATTATTGCTACTTGATTTGAGTGCTGAAAAGGTGCAGGACATGGTTGATAACCTTCACCATCCACGCTTGCTGACCTTGATTTTATGGATTACCACATTAAACCAATCAAGCCTTGATGCATTGCTGTCAAAGCTCCCAAACCTGCGGGAGCTAGGGCTCATGTGGAAGGACAATGCCAACCAGGCCCCTTTGGAGCTAGTTGTTGAGCACAAGGGCCTAAAGAGTATTTCTATGGGGCGATTCTATGCTCTTGATATTTTTCAACCTTGTGTTGTACGAGCTAAGTTACTTGGATCACTGACCAGAATTTCATTAATGGTTCCATTTCGTACAACTACTCCTGCACCTAATATTGAATGTCTATCAACGCTTAGCCTCAATATTACTAAGGAGCGTCATTGGTTTAGGCTTTTTCCTAACTTGAATCGTCTAAACCTGGATTGCCGTAGGATGGATATATTTGGCTTGCAAGAGCTTGTGACACGACTTCCCTTTTTAGTCCGTTTACGACTCTATAACCTCTTTGAGCCTCGTTTTCTTCTTTTATTGCCTCAAACACCACTTGGTATTACACATTTATCTTTAGAGTGCAAGCGAGGCTATCCTCAAGATCTTATGTTTTCTCTCCCTGATCTCATGCCTAAATTATTTTACCTTCACCTTGATGCTTTTTCTCTCCCCTCAACCAATAGCAATATCCCTAAACTTAACCAACTTTCAGTTCTATATCTTACTCTCACCCGCTCTATCACACTTGCTGCACTTGAGCAGATCATCCAATCTTCTCCTCATCTTGACCGTATCCTTGTTTCTGGATGTGTTGCTGATGAACTTATGACCTATCTCCATTCCCAGCCTTCCCTACGTATTGAGCCTGTACCCTTTTTGGCTGACTCTACTCAAGCCCAGGAATACCTCAATACTATATTCTAAATATTATTTACTTTTAATCCTAATTTGAATTAGCTATAAATTTTAACTAAGGATTTTTTAATATTAGATACTATGGTAAAATAAATATAAGCTAGTACTACAATAATTGCCTTAAGTTTTTACCGGATGATACTAATAAAAATAATAGTAATAAAGGAAACAGCAAATATAGTAATCAAGCTTAATCTTGTATTAAATAAAAAACTAACCTAGCTATAAAATATCTCAATTGTTATATGTATTTAGTGAACAACCACAGATACTTAACTTAGTATATATGAAATCAGCCTATACCAAATACAATATAAATACTACAGTCCTTAGCATGAACCTTACCTTGTTGGAGATAACCCAAAGCTTGTCCCAAATCAATTGGAAAACTTCTATTAGCTGGGTTTCCATCTGATAGGGGTTAAGCCAATCATTATTAAATTTCTTTGCACTTTTGGTAGAGTCTGTCCTTTGGTTGGCTACAACAAATAAATAAATGCTACAATTATAGAAATTTAAGTTAACTAAAATAACTATAAAAGTCTTTTCTTATCTAATAGAAGTAACTAATGACAGCTTATCTATGGTTATCAATACCCCAATTACAAAATCTAATATTCTTGTTTAGGTTAAGATATTATTATCTATTACTCAAAAAATTTTGGGTGTAAAATTGAAAGTGATAATAAATATATATATATACTTGTGACATTATATTAAATTATCCTCTGATTTTTCTTTCTCATGTTATACTATAATAATAAAGTTTATAAGTATAGTTATAGTTCATACACTATTTAATTTATAATTTTTACCTTTATATCATAATAAAAAAACAAGTACCTTGAATAACTAAGATTGCTTGCAGCCATAAATCGTTAGCTTCTATAGAATTAATGTGCCATATCTTAGTAGCATAGTAACCCTTCTTAAAGATTGATACTTAACTGGAGAGCTTTATAAATGAGTTAATTTAGTATAGACTAATTTACTTTTTAATTTTGACATATGCTATAATAAGTTAACCCTCTAAAATAAGTTAAGCCTGTATGATAATTTCAAATTTTAGAACTTATTCACTTTATAAGCTATTTATTAAAGATATAACTCTTAGTTTATAAGATAAAATAAAAGTTATCACCTTATTATTTTATTTAAAGAAGCCCTAAATCCAAAACCTAAGTTCTTTAAAGTAATGTTATATTATATAAAAGATTATATTAGTATCTTTATTTATTCCAAATCTCACTCACTCAAGACTAATCACTCCTTTTCTCAATGACAAAGGCTACAGACTTTAATCTCATGTGTATAGATTATGGTATGGTTTTAGATGATGGCTAAGGAATCATTTAAATATGATCATATCATATTTAAAGCTTATACAAACCTCCATAAATTACTTTTAAAACTAACCTGTGATCCACTTATTCCTAACCAAACTGTCTATCAGCTGAAAGTATAATATTAACTATTAGATCAATTTAATAAGTTACAATGAACTAAAGACTCTCTTATTGTCTCAATTAAATTTATGTGATTACATATAGTTATATTATTCCAGATTTTTTGTTCAAAAGTAAGTCTTAAAATTAAGTTCAATGATGTAAGAAAAGTCTCTTAAGTTTATTAATGATCTCTACAAGGTTTTTGGTAGGAAGTTTTTATAGCCTTACTTGTCAAGAAAAGCACTCCTGGCACTCAAAAAATAGTAACTACCCAAAGCTCCCCTTAACCCTTAAGACTATAAGATATGACATAATAAAATCTGGCCAAGTTTGAAAAGCTGAGATATTATTAAAAGGTAAAGACTCATATATTGAATGATTAAACTTACTAATCAGATCTTTAAACTCACCCATATAGTTTTTGATCTTCATAAACAGATTAATGTTATTGTGGCATTTACATTTTAATGTAACTTGACCTAGAACACCTGCCTATCTGTAGATTGGCAGAACTCTCATTGGTGCATATTGCTGGACCTTTTAGTTACACCCAACAGGTAATCATATAATAAGTTTATTGATCTGATGGCACAGCTGGATTTCTGCTGAATCTTAGGCATGTTTCCCCATCATGCATCCCATTTCACCAAAAATGGTATTTAAGCCTCTCTGATTTTAAGAGAACCCCAATTTTAAAAATCTATGTATATTTTTGGGCTGCATTTCATGGCCCAATTTTACTCTAATAAAACGATTTTATCCTAACCTCAGAGTTTTGCTTTTCTTGGCTTTGCTGAGCCCCTTTCAGATTTAGATAAAGTAGTGGGATTTGACTTATTAAAGAAGTTTTTAGTAGCTTCTTTATTTTTTAAGAATACTATAATGACGCTCTCATAGTAGAAATTTTTCTCCATAAACTTCAATAACTTTAATTATTTTTAATACCAAGTTTTATAAAATCACTTTTGCAACAAATTGGCTGTATTAATATTTTTGGTAAGATTTTTTTAACCTGCGATATTTCAATAAAGAAGACTTTACCATTTTGCCAACTCTTCAGCACAATTGTCAGGGTAAATCCTGACATTAGTGAAATTCCTGAGATTACAGATATCATCAATCATATTGTTAGGATATGTGATGAAGTTAGATATAATAATTGCACATCAAATGAATGATTATATTGAAAATGTTTTTGATTTATTTGAGGTACGCCGACCAGGGGATGGACAGTACCAAACACAACACTCAAAATGACAAAACAAAACTACTAACCAGGTGGGAAGCAGAAACTGCTAACCCACCATGGCAGAGAGTGAGGAGGGGTTGGGGGGTTGGTTTTCAGAAAGACCCACCTCAATCATGGGATGTTGGTTACAGTACTGGATCAGAGCAGAGAGCCAGGGTGTTGGGGCATCCACATAGTGGGGGTTGAGGTCAGCGTAGTAGGAGTTTTCCTCTTCTGCATCAAGATAATGACAGGAAAGTGTATCAACAAAAGCTGCAAGGAGACTTCAGCTTCTTTGCGGGCTTCAGGAAGTTGGGTGAAAAGGGAGATACTGTGGTGGGTGATTTTGGCTGAGGGGTTGAATGAAGCAATTGTTGTGACATTCATAACAGCAATTTCAGCATCATTGAATAGATTTGAGATGTCACTGTAGGGAGATTTAGGGAAGTCAGGGGGGGAAGAAGAGGGTGGGCAGGCCATGCTGGAGCTGAGCCACTGACTGGGCCACCGCGGTGCATAGTTTCAGGCAGTGAGGAGAGGCCACCGCAGCCAAGGTGAGCTGGTGATCACTTTAGAAGGGGGCTGTATTGGGCTGAGGAACGAAATGGTGAGGGGTAGGGGTTTCATCAAAGTCAGGAAGAAAAAATTCCTCCTGACCATAATTGCCTTGGCAGAGAGGTTGACCTGTATGATTACTAATGAGGACATTACCTGATTCGTCAGTTTCAGCCAATAGATCCCATGGATTTTGGTTTACTGGAATAGTGGCGTTCAAATTTGGGTAGGTGGGATTGGGCGAATGTGCAGCTGCTTGGGTGCCAATGGTGGTCCAAGCATTGCTCTGATTGGCTGGGGTAGATTTAGGTGGGAGAGTGAGGCTGGAGGTTTTGGGGGGGCTGATTTTCCATGTGGGCCCACTGAATGAGATTGGAGGGTGGGAGGGGCAGCAAAGCGCCCCATACTGAACCTCCAGAGGGGGGCTCAGAAGCCGCAGCAGCGGACTTGGCCTGAGGGCATGCTCTTTTTGCATGGTTGAGGCCAAAGCAGAGGGAACAAATCTGCCTACCATTATCAACTTGAGCTCAAAAGAAATGATCAGGCGCTGCAGCCACACTAGCGCGGGGTGGGATTTGTTGGGCTATGGTAGGGTGATGTGGTATGATGGTGGCTGTTGCTCAAGGAGCAGTAAGGCGCTCCACACCAGATGGAATGGCAAAAATGAGGTTGGGCTGAGTGCCATAAGCCATGAGCCCCGCGACCAACTGGTCATACAAAACCTGGGGTGGAAGGTGGGATGGGAGATTTGCAAAGGATACCACCAACGTGGTGTCTAAAGGGAGGCAAGTACGGGTTGTGGGAATGGGTTTTTTTATAAATTAGAGGAGTTTGTGCTGCCACTTCAGCATCCTCCTCAGATTGGAACCCAATGTCAAAGTAGCCCTTAAAAGGGCGGAAGTCTATAAAGCCAGCTGGTGCAAAGGCCTCAGTGGCTAGGTCAATAATTGCCTTATCAGCATATGGGAACAAACGCCCATAGTCCACTCTAAGGCAATAGCAAATGGCAGAGCAAGGGAGGGCGAGAGGATGGGGGCGAGAAGGGTGGACGCGCGCCAGGTGGAGCGCTAAGTCCCGTGGGGGGATAAAACGGTTGGAAGCAGTGGTCAGGCCGTTTGAGCCCATCCAAACGCGCTTGCCTGCGGGGTGGAAAACGCTAGGTGGGGGTGCACTGCTGCCCCACACTGGGGTGGTAGGCGGCGGAGCCAAGGACATCAAAGAATAGGTTTGGGCAGACAGCTGTGGATAAATAAAACTTTAAATTTAAAATTGCTCAAAAGTGAATTTGAGCGATAAAAGAATGTATTGTATTGAAAATGTTCGATTAATCATTTAAATTACTTCAATTGCAATATATTGAGTCAATTAATTGCACCAAAACAAATTTATAATGAGACTGAGATGATTATCACTGCCTTTTAAAATTACATGCAAGTTGCAATCCCATAAGCTCCAGAGAAGAATAGTGCACTGTTTTAAAATCAAATAAGCTTAGGTAAGTCCAGGAAATTGGATGTTAGATAAAACCAAGGCATTCATTTGGTTAATCTTTGCAGTAAATAAAATATGCTTTATCATGCAAACACTATTAAGTTTATCTACTAAGGTGTTATCAATACCGATCTACCACCCCAGCTTACAAGAAGCTCCCATTCAACTTTCCCTTTTAAAACCATATCTTTAGGCAACTCTCATACCAGCCTACCCACCATTCCTTATACCTGGAACCTCTAGTGTCCTTGTCATACTGGTTTAAACCTCTTGGTTATGCTAGCACATGGTTTTCTACCCTCAACCAGGTCAGTAGTACACCAGTCCACGACAATTTAACCGCCCAAATTTACAATATATAACCCACTGCATTTTTTTATTGGGGGCTTTGATATCTGCCTTGTTGATGGGAAGTTACCAATTGCTGGTGCGGATGGTTTCCCCAGTAAAAAAGATAAAACAACTTATAAAAAAGCAGTAGTACCCATTCAAGTGCACACAGTAAGTGTGGCCAACCATACACCTATGACTTACCTTACAGTTCCCTTGCAGAAGAAATTATCTTTATCTAAAGTGAAAGAAGGTCTTACGTTGTTGGGGGCATATTTTAAAGCTTATCCTGAGATCTATCCAGATGATGCACGGAAAATCATAGAAGTTGGTTCACAACTCACAGGTGATGCGCTGAGTTGGTTTATAAGTAAACTAGAAGAGAATGATAATGTGCACTAACGATGTGGATTTCAAAAGTCAATTTTTAGCAGAAACAACCTACAATAATACCAGATTAAAGGCAAGGATACCTTGATGAATTTTCAGCATGAAGGGAAAACTGTTGAGGTATACATACCGATGTTTCTGGATATCTTTCAGAGGACAGAGTAGATAAAGAAATGAGAGCACTTTACTTCAAACAGGGGTTAGAAAGCCGCTCATCAGGTTTAATCAGACATCACCCCACCACGCTGCCATTAAAAAAAGTTATTGACATCACACAGAATCTAATGGTGAGAGTTGGCAAAATAGAAAAATGATTTACTCAATAGAATTACAAGAAGAGAAATCCCCAAACCATCGTTTCCTCCTTAAAGAATGATACACAGTATTATCCATTAATAAGTGTAAACTTACATGTTGGAAAGAAGTGTTTGAAAACTATGGCTTTTCTGGACAGTGGGGCCTTACAGAACTTTATATCAGAGCATGCAGTGAAAATTATGGGCTTGCATGCAAAGAAACCTTTGATGAAAGTAACCCTGGGGAATGATGAACATTCTTTAGCTTACCTCTGCTCACGTCACATTGACTTGAAGTTTGGGGTAAGTAAAATGAAAATTGAGTTTTGGGTCCTGCGTAGTTCACCCCATCCTGTAATTCTTGGGTATCCTTGGTGGACACATGTTGAACTCCAGAATAATTATGGAAAGAACTCTATCAAAAATAAGCTAAAGGATAAGCTCATTGAGTGTGTGTTAGAAGAGCACAAAGATTTGAAAATGTCCACAACAGTATATCAGGTTGGTCCATTGGAGCCTTACAAAGGAAAAATCCATGAGTATCTCTCAAAATTTTCTTCACTCTTTGGAGAGGAGGAGGCTAAGCAACTAACAGCTCATGGATCCTTTGATCATGCAATTGCTTTAATATAAGGGAAGCAGCCCACCCATGGACCTATTTATAGTTGCAACAAGTGGAAACAAATTGCACTGAGAGAATATCTGGATAAAATGCTTGAGAATTCATTTATACGGGTTTCCCACTCTCTCTTTTTCATCGCCCTTGTTGTTTGTTAGTAAGAAAGACGGTGGACTATGGCCATGTATAAACTACCAGAAGCTCAAATGATATAACAATAGAGAATCGGTATCCCTTACCAGATGATGACCACTTGTGTGACCAATTGTCTAAAGCTACAATCTTTTCCAAAGTTGACTTGAAGGATGCATTCAATCAGATACAGATAAAAGAAGGTGATGAGTGGAAAGCAGCGTTTAAGATATGATTTGGGCTATTTGAGTATCTGGTGATGCCATTTGGGTTAGGCAACGCACATAGTAAAATTCAACAAAATGGTTGATACGGTGCTGAGTGGCTACCTGGACCACTTCTGCATAGCCTACCAAGATGATATTTTGATCTACAGCAAGATGCAGGAGGAACACTTAATGCACTTGAACTTGGTCTTTGAGCAGCTTGGAAGGTTTAACTTGCATGTGAAGCTATCAAAATGTGAGTTTTCACAGGAGGAAGTTGAATTTCTTGGGTATGTTGTGGGCAGAAATGGTTTCACCATGGCACCTATCAAAGTGGATGCCATCACAGCTTGGCCTACATCTAATAGCTGGAAGGACTTACATAGTTTCTTAGGCTTGGCAAACTTTTGCAGGAATTATCAAAAACTTTTCTTCTATTGCGTTACCCTTAACGTGGCTTACATCAGAAAGTGTTCCATATAAATGGTCTCAGGTGGTAGAAAAATCTTTTCTGACTTAAAGGCTGTCTTTGTTTTGGCACCTGTGTTGGCAATACCCAATGATGAAAAGCCCTTCATTGTTGAGACTGATGCTTCAGGATACTCTCTTGGGGGTTTTGTTGCAGGAGGGGGATGAAAGTAGGCTGCATTCTATAACCTACTATTTGAAGAAATTCATCTTAGCGGAATGCAACTATCCTATCTATGACAAGGAAATTTTGGCCGTTGTTCAATGTCTAAAACACTGGCGCCAGTACCTATGTGGGGCAAAGTACCCAGTGAAAGTTTTGACAGACCATAAAAACTTGACTTACTTTTTCACCCCACAGCAATTGAATCAGCATTAGGCACAATTGGCACTGACTCTGGAGGATTATGACTTGGACATTGGTTAAAAACCTGAGAAAATTAATGCGGTTCCAGATTTTATTAAGCCAGCGTTCTGACATGATACCTGAAGAGGGGGAAATTACTGAATTTAATACACAGCTGCTTCTAAAGACCAAGGATCTCGCTGCATTAATATCTCATCTTGTACTAGTGGGCCGTGGAGATGAGAATTTTGATGTTAAAAATGATGATGCTTTCTGTCAGAATGTGAAGAATGATTGCATTCAAAACTTAGACAGTGTGTTGTACAAAAAGGGTTACTCATTAAAGGGCCAGTCAGTATTCTGGAAAGGTTGTTTTTATGTACCAGAAGGGCCTTTAAGATTAGATGTCATGCACGAGCTCCATGATGTAGGCATGGCAGGACACCCTGGAAAGAATAAAATAATTCAACAGATTCAAAGAACTTACCAATGGCCTGGTCTTAGAGGGGATGTCTCAAAATATATAACAGGATGTGAGGTCTGTGGGCGCACCAAGGTTTGAAGAGGACTTCCTGAAGGACAATTACAACCATTGTCAATCGCACAAAAGCCATGGGAGTCAATATCCATGGATTTTATATAAGAGCTACCCCATTCCCAAGGATTCAATTGTAACAATCGAGTTCATCTCAATTATTACATTCTGACTTGGAATTTAGATTTTCTGAATCTGAGTCAAATCGTTTAAAAATGTTTTTGGCTTGGTCATTTTGGGCGCTGGGTTGTGCCTCGCCCAAGTTGTAGATTAGGCTTGTGCAAGCCTAATCAATGACTCAGGTGAGGCCCCCAAGGGGCGGCCTTTATAAGGCGTGCCTGCCCATTATGAAGTTCACTTCAGAATAGTTTACCATAGCTTTCCCTTCCTGGGGAGCATTGTCAGTTGCTCCCCAGATGAGCTCTGGTCAGCAGGACTTTTTATTATCCAGAATACAAATAAAGGTCATTTTAGGGATAGCTTACCTCGCATACCTGTTGGTCTTTTTAGTATCCATTTTGAGGAGCTTTCACATGGTTGGGTCAGACCAATCACTATTTAACCCTTTCAAACCAACTCATAGTAGGCAATGTTTGGTGCTGTTGAAGCCCCAAACCTCTCCTTACTCAGTTAGGCAATTTTGGTTGCTTACTGGTGCACCAAAGAAGCATTTAGTTTATGGCGGTCAGAAACTGGGAATTTTCCAATTGTGACATCAATGCAGTGTTGGTGGTGGTCAATGGATTACTAAATTGGCTTAAATTATCCCAGCTACTACCAATGTCACAGCTAAAGAGTAGCTCATCTGTTTTTGAGCAATGTATTCCTGCATCATGGTACTCCAAGGAGGTTATCTCAGACAGAGGGCCTTAATTCACATCAAATTTTTGGAAACAGCTCCTTGTAGACCTTGGAATCAAGAGATGTTTATCCACTGCATACCATCCACAGACTAATGGACAAACTGAGAGAGTTAAACAGGTGCTAGAGCAGTACTTGAGATACTATGTTAATGCGGAGCAGGACAATTGGGTTGAGTTGTTGCCTAGGGCACAGTTCTGTTATAACACTCTAGATTATTCTTCAACTGGAATGTCACCATTCAAAGCTAACTATGGATATGATGTGGACTGGGAACCATTGCCATCTGTTGAAGCGGACAAATCCTGGGAGAGAATTTTTATGAAACATTCATCAAACTCACGCACTTTGCCTGGCTAATATGAACCGAGCAGTACATACTTACAAAGACTTTTCAACTAAAAAACGTGTTCCTGGTAAGGTGTTGGAAGTAGGTAGCCAAGTTTACCAGGATGCTCGCAATATTTCTCTGGATGTACCATGTCAGAAACTTGCTCATTGGTGCGTAGGGCCATACAAGGTCACAGAGTATTGGAATTTCATGAGAAATTATGATAAGCAGGTGCTACAAAGGCTATAAAATTAGTTCCATGCCTCTAGCAAAGATTGACACAATTGCAACAAAGTTATTAATTCCGTTGCTATAGTTGTTTCCAATTGGAAATACAGAATCCTATATGAAAATAGACCAAAAGTAGGCTATGTGAGACAAGAATTGAGGTACTTTACTAATTAAAATTCAGAGATATTTATAGGAGAAAATTTAGTGGTTCTTTGCAAGGATTTCTGTGATTTACCTGAGGTAAGTTCTTTCCTAACAGATGACCAATTTTGCTGATTATCATTGTTATTAAAATACTTGTGATGGTCAGATCTAATAAGCTCTTGTTAGATGCAATTGACCTTATTAGTGAGGGCTTAGCCCCTTCAAAATAATTGGTCATCTCAGAATGCTGAACTTCTTTGGATTGCTTAGCCTCACCTGTCATAGGAGGCCAATAACTCCAAAGGGTCTTTCTTCAGACAAATTGAGAATTGGAAATACCCATTGTAGATTTTCAATTTCTAATTAGACTGAGATATCAAATTTCGATCTGGAGTAATTTCAGTCATTTTAGTTGTATCTTTAACAATGCCCCCCCTCAAGATCTTGCCTAGGGGGCACATGATTGTGAAGAAACCTACTAGGCACTCTATTGATATCAGTACCAGTATCAATAGTGGCAATGTAGTATTCATTACCCTGACAATAAATAATATGATAAGGACCAGCCCATAAGGTGTCCAATTTGTGAATCCTTCCTCCCAGCCTATGGTGGTAGAAAAGTATAAGATCCCCAACTTGATATTCTGGTAACTTAGGTCTACTAGCGTTGGTTCTTATTCCTTCCTTCAAGGTGGTAGCAGCAAAGGAACTTGAAGCTAATGCTTGTAATCAGATGATTTCATCAGCTAATCTCCTCATAGCTAAATTGGTAGTTTGCGGGGTAGCCTCTTCAACTATAGGTTGTACACTTGAGGGGAGGATAGGTTCCTGACCATATAAAGCTTTAAAAGGAGACATTCCAACAATATGATGGTAGCTAACTCTATAGGCTAACATCGTACTAGGTAAGTAAAGGTTCCACCTACTAGGATCATAAGAGGCCATTTTTTGAAGAATAGCTACAAGGGTACCATTTTGCTCATTTTACCGCACCATTAGTTAAAAAGGATTATAAGGGGCCATAAAGGACTGATAAGTACCCATTAGTTTGGTAAGCTCAGCTACCACCTGAGAAATGAAGTTGGTCCCATCATCTGATAACAGGACCTTTGGGCTACCATGCCTGATGAAAACTTGCTTGAAAAGAAATGATGCTGTCGACTTGGTGGTGACCGTGGAAACTGAAATAGCTTCAATCCATCTATTAAAAATGGTCAATAGCTAACAGGTTATATTTTTATCCAAAGGTAGCCATAGGGAGAGGACCCACCACATCAAAACTCATAGTAGAGAAGGGTTCAGAAGGTCCCACAATTTGGTTTTGGAACATTAAATTTCCACCACATTGTTGTTGGCACTTAAGACAAGATTCCAGCACATCGTGTACAGATTCCAGCATGTTATCCCAGTAACATTGATTTTTTAACCATTGTAGAGTCTTAGCAACTTTAAGAAGAGTGTTTATAACTCTCCTGTTCCAGCGTGGTAGTGCTCAGTGCACAGAGCCAATGTATGGAAACTAGCTGTTAGTACTAAAGCTACTAGCGCCCAGCAGAGGGTGCTGGAGCAATAATAACTAATGCAAATCAGTGTGATATTCATAATTATCAACATACCAAAAATGACGCAGTGCACAAAGAGGAAGGGGTTAAGCATCCCAGGTTGGAGGGAACCTGGGCAAACCAACGGTGCACTAGGGGATAGCTTGATTGTGTACAAAATGGCAAGGTTAATGGAGCGCAAGATCTCCTCAAAGAGGATCGCACACAGGAGCATTCAAAATATCATAAAAATAAAACGTAATATGGGAAAATGTTTATTTGGGAAGTCGACCAACAAAGTATATTGGTCAGGGAAAACATGTTTAAACTCATATGGGGAATAAGGGGTTTGCAGAAGCGGACCAAGCACCAACCCACCAATAGGCAGACACTTCTATCCCAATTGGTCGAATATGCTGAAACTGACTTCACTCAAATAATCAATTGAAGTTGGATCTGACCCAAACGCGTTGTTTTGTAAATAAAACAGGTTTTGAAATCCCATTCCTCAACTAACCAGACCAAACCGTCTGTGTTTGTTACATAAACTGTTTGTTTCAATTCCTGGGCCAATGTAATAGGCTGGGCATTTGGCACCCCACTAGTACCAATCTGAGCATATTTTGCCCATACCCAGCGTTGGTCTAGTGTATGCCTAAGGTCAGGGAGGGCCTGTAATTTCACCTTCTGGGCCTCCTGGCGCCCAGCCTTATCCTTGGGGTTGGTCCCCACTATGATGTCATGTGAACATATCAAGAGAGTGTCTGTAACTCTCTCGTTCCCAGCAAGGTGATGTGGGATGCAAACCCACATTGCTAGGGAACTAGCCATTAAAAGGATTAGCAATGAGACATCTTGAATGGTGCCTGTGCAAAAGGTACCACAGGCAAGGGTGTAAAGCGCAACATATAATACCAGGTAAGTAAGAAACATCCCAGCTTGAGTGGACCCCAGAGGGGAGTCCTAATCAAGTGTAACTTGGCGCTAGTAGACTTGGGTGCCTCGATCTGGAGGGGACCTAAACGGCCCAAGAAAGCACCTAGGATTTGGGTAAATGGTGATAAAAGGTAGTGGCCCACATAGTTGGAGACTTCTCCAAAGAGGTCCACCACCAAGTTCGCCCAAGGAATTATTTGAAAAAATGTAAATAACGGGTAAATTTATTTTAAGAAAGTCAACCAACGAGGAATGTTGGTCACAAAAAACATATTTAAAGTGGGTTGGGGAAATTAAGGTTCTGCGGAAGTGCGCCCAAGCCTTGACATTCCAATAAACAGACGCTTCCATATATTTTAGTAAAATACACCAAAAGTGCCTTCTCTCAAGTAATTAATTGAAGCCATATTTTACCCAAACTTAAAATTTTATAACTTGAACGGGATTTGAACCCTTACTCTCCAGTTAACCAAATCAAACCATCTTCATTTATAACATAAATCGTTTGTTTCAGTGCCTGGGCCGAGATAAGAGGCTGGGCGTTTTGTACCCCATTAGTATCAACCTGGGCATGCTTGGCTTGCACCCAGCGTTGATCTAAGGTGTGTTTCAGGTCAGGAAGAGCCTGAAGTTTCACCTTCTGGGCCTCCTGTTGCCCAGCCTTATCTTTAGCATCAGTTCCCACTATTAAGTTATCCAACCATGACAGAACATGACATTACCCTCTCCTCCCAATGGGGCTCAACCCCCCCTCTAGGGGCTTGCACAAGGGAAAAGTTCTTATGGGCAGGGGCTAACTTCATGGTGGCAACGGTCGGTTTAGGCTGAGATCCAGCAGCCTGGGGGAAACGCTTGTGGAAGGATTCAATCAGATCTTGGGCATGTACACAGTTGTGCGCTGAAACCCAACTGTTCTCTGCAGCGTAAAAGCCCTTTCAAGATACCAGGTACTCCAGTTTTCTTTTAATGCGGCAGGAGGCAACTATTTCTTCCACCTCCCACTATGGCGCCCCATCCATGAGATAGGCCTCAGGAGTCTTTGGTTGGGGGCCCTTGAACAACGTCAGTTTGCTCTCATTAAACACATATAAGATCTGAAATGAAGGGGGGAGATCTAGCTGGTATGAGGCGTGGCCCACCTTTCTAACCACGCGGTAGGGACCAATCCTCTTTGGTCCCAGCTCCTTGCATGGCTGCTTGATAGGGATGTTATGAGCATCAAGCATCACGAGATTCCCTTCCTTGTATGCAGGACCCACTTGGAGCTTCCCATCAGCGCCCTCCTTATACACTTGCATTGCTGCCTCCAAGATTGTGGAAACACCCTTGTAGTCCTTCTTGATTGTCTTGGCAAAGTCCACCACCGCTTCAACCTTAGACTCACATCTGGACTCCACGTTAAAGGCGAGGTTAAAGCCATGGCTGGCGAAAAAAGGGGAACAACTGATTGAAGAATGCAACGTGTTATTGAAACTAAATTGGGCCATAGGAAGGTGAGAAGCCCAATCTAATGATCCGCGGCGGTGTAACACCGCAGGAACTTCTCCAAGCACTGGTTCACTCGTTCAGTCTGCCCATCTTATTAAGGGTGATAGGCAGTTGAACGGCAATGGCGAATCTGAAGAGTCTTACACAACTCTTCCCAAAAGACAGAGGTAAATTGGGGTCCCCAGTAACTTATAATCCCTTGGGGAATCCATGGAGCGCAAACATATGCGTGACGAAGAGCCTGGCCATCTCAGCCGCAGTTATTGTAGTTCTGCAAGGAATGAAGTGGGCGAACTTTTTAAACCAGTCCACCACCACCATGATAGCATCGTAGCCATCTGAGACAGATAGTTCTACAATAAAATTCACCGATAGGGAAGTTCAGCCATCAGCTTTCTGGACTGGTATTAACAGCCCCGCTAAAAACTGACAATTTGGCTTCATTTGGTTGCAGATTAAGCACTCCTTACAATACCGCCCCACCTGAGCAAGCAAGCCCTTCCAATTGTATGTGCGTCATATTAACTCTAATGTCTTTGCTTTACCAGGATGACTAATGGTGAGTCCATCATGATGATCCCAGATGATTTTCCAGGCGAAGTGGTTCAGTAGGAACCCATAGGAGCCCCTGAAACCAAACCATCTCATCCTTCACATGATAGCCCATGGAGAGATCCTCTTGATTCAACTCACACTTAGCAAGTATCATAGTATATTCAGCTGCTAGCAGCTGTGAGAGGACTACCCTTCTGAACATACTATATTACTCCGCATTTTCCAGAGGGGCAAGCGCTGGCCCACTGGCCGGAGGAGAGAGTAGATGGGACACAATTTGATTTGACGGAATCATCAACTGTGTGTTATGAACTTCTACCTCCTTGGGATTGGGCGCTAAAGCAGGGTTGCGGCTCAAAGCATCTGCCAAACCATTATCCTTGCTCTTGGTGAACTCATACGTGAATGAGAATTGGGCAAGGGTCTCATGCCAATGGGTCTGCCGTGGGACTAGGACATGAGGAGCGTGGTAGTACAGCAAGGCACGGTGGTCTGTATGTACCCAAAAAGTTGGTATGAGCCATGCAAGTGGTGACGCCAATAAGTCAGCGTCTCCACCACTGCTAATAACTCCTTATCATAAACGAGTAAATCAATTCTGGCAAAGACATTTTCCTAAAAATTATCCCACCGGATGCTCTATCCCATCTTCACCTACTTGTAACAAGGCAGCTGCTATGGCGAAGTTGGAGGCATCAGTAGACATGATGAACTCCTTTGAAGGGTCAACATGTTGAAGAACAGACGTGGACAACAGGGTGCACTTCACTGCTTGTAAAGTATCCTCTAAAACGGGGGACCACTGAAGAACCTTGGCACCGCTAGCCTTGTATAAGGGCACTGCCACCAAAAAAAGATTGAGGAGGAACTTTTTGAGGAACGTACACGTCCCCAAGAAGCTCCTCAATTCCTTGACCAAGGTGAGGGTGGGCCACTCACAAATAGCCTTCTCCTTGTCTGGAGTTATCATGTGTCCTTGGTCAAACACGACGTTGCCCAGAAAAGTGACCTGGGACTTGAAGAAATCACACTTGCTTAACTTCAGCGTAAGGCTGGCTGCCTTTAACCACTCCACCATTTGCTGAAGGTGTACTACATGGGACTCCTGATCAAGGGAAATCATCATTGTGTCCATGTAAGTAACCTCGCATACCCTTGACAAGTCCCCCAACGCTGCATCAATGCAGCGTTGAAAGATAGCAGGGGCATTCTTAAGCCCAAAGGGCATGACCCAAAACTGGAATATTCCTTTTCTGGTGCAGAAGGTGGTTAACCATTCCTGGCCCTTCTTTATCCGGATCTGATTAAATGCATTGAGGCAATCCAGCTTGTAGAAGACCTTCTCCTTCTCCACATAGCGCGCAATCCTTTGAATCCAAAGGGATGGGATGGAGGTCAGGTACTGTGACATTGTTAAGGTTGCCATAGTCCACACACGGGCACAGAGTACCATCAGACTTCTCAACAAAGAGAAGTAAAGAGCATACAGGGGAGGTACGCTGAAAAATTGCCCCTTTAGTTAACTATTCCTTCACCCACACATCCAACGCCTCTTCCTCCTGGACAGTAAATGGGTAAATGGGGGAAGATATACGCACCAGATCCACAGTGAGCTTGAAGTCACAATCAAACTCAGAGTGCTCAGGGAGTGCATTAGCAGATGCTGCATCAAAAGAGGATTCCAAACCCTTCAAGCAAGAAGGTATATGAACTTATACTTAGGCTTCAGCAAAGGGGCAAGGATTATAAGGGAGAAGGTGGGGCCAGTTGAGCAATTCGACCTGGGCGTTTACTTCTGATAAAGGCACAACTAATGTGCGACCATTCTTCATGGTGAGAGAAGAATATTTCTCTTTCAGGTTGGTTCTAACGTCAAACTTTCACCACCACTCTACGCAAAAATGATAGGGAACAGGAGGTTTTTGATCGCACTGAAGTGATCATAAAATTGATACTTGCCAACCTGATAGTCCACTGTCCCAATGATCTTCAGAGTGGGAATACCTTGGGACGCCCCTCCCTTAACCATACCATCTGGCAAGTAACTCAGTCCAAGGTAGTCGGCTAGGCACTGGTCCATAAAGTTTTCAGAGGCACCAACTCAACAAAAATAGTGGTCTTGAGTTTCCCTAAAGGGGAGGAGAGGGTAGCAGTAAGTAGAAAATACCCAGAATGGTCCTTATTTAAAGCTGAAAATGCCAGTAAATCACCACCAAATTCTTCATTTGGCAGTAACATGTCACCCTGGTATGATTTTGAATCGAAGAAGGGAGAGGGATACTTGGCCACTCTTACTACTGAGGCCACATATCCAACCATATCTTCAGCAGGGGCATAAACATTTTCATATTGTAAACGCAGTTCCTTTTCAACTTCTTGAGTGCTGCGAATCATGGAAGAGGTCAAACGGGGTTTTTCTGGGGTGATTTGGTACACATGAATAGAGTCCTTCTCTGAGCCATGAGGGAGCAAATATGGTTCAGAGGTATACATAGTGCTTTTATTATAAAACGCGTTTTAGATGCAAATGACCCTATTCTCATAACAGCAACAGAATGCCCGACGTTATCCAAGACCAACACCCCCAGGGCCATCTGCGCCGATTCCACCAGCATTGTCTGAACGCGCTGTCAAATTAAAACCTGTTTGGTAAAAATTATAATTGGTAATTTTGGCGAAAAGTTGGGGAATCATGACTTTTGGACCTCAAAGCATCCATATCCACCAGGTACGAGAACAAAGGGTGGATACTTTCTAGTTGGAGGCAACCATAATAACACTGAGTTTCTCCAACCTTCAGGAAAAAGAGGAAACAGCGGTGTGACTGACCACAGCCTAAGCCCACAGCTGGCGCCCACTGTTTACACTTTGGAAAAATCCCACATGGAAAAGTTTGTGCACATAAATTTAAGGGTCGGTTGATTAATGTAAGGAGAGTTTCTATAACTCTCCTGTTTCCAGGTAGTGCACAATGCACAGAGCCAATGCACGGAAACTAGCTGTTAGTTCCAAAGTTACTTGAGCCCAGCAGAGGGTGCTGAAGCAATAATATCTAAAGCAAATCAGTGTGATATTCATAATTATTAACATACCAAAAACGACGCAGTGCACAAAGAGGAAGGGTAAGCGTCCCAGGTTGGAAGGAACCTGGGAGAACTAACAGTGCACTAGGGGATAGCTTGATTGTGTACAAAATGGCAAGGTTTATGGAGCGCGAGACCTCCTCAAAGAGGTTCGTGCACAAGAGCATTTGAAATATCATAAAAATAAAACATAAGATGGGAAAATGTTTATTCAGGAAGTCAATCAACAAGGATATCGGTCAGGGAAACCATATTTGAACTTGGATGGGAGAATAAGGGGTTTGCAGAAGTGGACCCAAGCACTTTTACCATTAGGCAGACACTTCCATACCAATTGGGTCAAATATGCCAAAACTGACTTCACTCAAATAATCGATTGAAATTGGATCTGACCCAAACGCGTTGTTTCATAAATGGAACAGGTTTCAAAACCCCATTCCTCAATTAACTGAACTAAACCATCTGCATTCATTACATAAACGATTCATTATAACGCCTGGGCTGACATATAGGGCTGGGCATTTGGCACCCCACTAGTACCAACCTGGGCATATTTTGCCCATACCCAGCGTCGGTCTAGGGTTTGCTTAAGGTTAGGGAGGGCCTGTAATTTCACTTTCCGGGCCTCCTGGCGCCCAGCCTTATCCTTGGGGTTGGTTTCACTATGATGTTATGTGAACATGACGGCGACAGTTCCATGACCTACAGTTTGGTGGGCCTCCATAATAGTGTCAGTCCTCGCAGAAGGCCAAATAAAGGGCAACCACTTAGATCCCAACTTTTTATATAATGAACCTCTTTAACCTGAGTGTTTTCAGTTAGGGATTGTAACTTTGAGATAACATCCTTAGATTCATGGAACAAGAGTTCAGGTCTACCAATCAGGTCATAAATGCAATCTTCCTCTGCAGAAAATAACGTTAAGATAGGCAATTGAGAAAGGCCATCAGCGTTTTGATGTATAGCTCCAGCGCAGTGTTGAATTGTAAAGTCATAATTTTGGAGCTTTTAAAACCATCTAACTAAGCGCCCATCAGGATCCTTCATTTGTTGCAACCACTTCAGGGAATCGTGATCTGTTACAATAGTGAAATGCTTGCCATATAGATAAGGGCGGAAATGCTTGATGGCGGACAACACAGTGAGGCATTCTCTCTCAGTAGCACTAAAATTGCGTTCAGCCTTAGAAAGGGTTTTACTATAGTACGCAATGGGGTGATCAACCAGATTGGTATCATGTTGAGCCAGAATGGCCCCAATAGCAATATCACAGGCATCAGTAAATAGTATAAAAGGTTTGGAAAAGTCAAGATGGGATAAGATTGGTGCACTAATCAAGGCTTGGCACAACAGATTGAAGAATTGTTGCTGTGATTCTTCCCATACAAAATGGACTTCCTTGTGTAAAAGATAAACTAAAGGTTCTGCAATCTCAGCAAAATAGGGGATGAATTGTCAGTAATAACCAACCATCCCTAAAAACACTTGTTTATTGCGCAAGCTTTTGGGAACAGGCATGTCCAAAATAGCTTGTATCTTATTGGATAAGGGTAAAATACCTTCACGATTAACTTTATGTCCCAAAAATTCCATTACAGTTTTAAAAAAGCACACTTTGATGGTTTAAGCTTAAGTGAGGCATGACGCAGTCAGCCAAAAACTTCCTTCAAATGAGCCACATGCTCTTTAAAAGTGCGTGAAAAACAGTAACATCATCTAGATAAACTAAAACGCAAGAAAGTTTCAAATCCCCAAACAAGCCATCTATGGCTTGTTGAAAAGTAGCAGGGGCAAAGCAAAGCCCCTGCGGCATACAAGTTGGCTCAAATAGCCCCTCAATAGAAATTAGAGCACATTTTTGGCTATCTTCCAGGAAAGATCAATTGCCAATAACCTCTTACAAGGTCCATAGCCAAAAGTATTGTGATCCAGACAATAATCTCAATGAATCATCTATGCAAGGTAGAGGATAAGAATCCTTTTGAGTAACAGCATTGAGTCAACAATATTCCATAACAACTCTATGCCCCCATTCTTTTTTGGATGAGTAATAGAGGGGAAGCCCATGGACTCTTAGAAAGCATTAGTAGCCCGGCATTAAGGGGTTGGCTCAGTTCCACTGAGACTTGAGCCTCCTCGACTTTGGATTTGTGATATGGTCGAGCTCAAATAGGGGGAGCATACTAAGTTTTCACCTGATGCTGTACCTCTTTCATTAAGCCAAAATCTCCAGGACCTTGAGCAAAGATATCCGCATATTCTTCAATCAGGGCTTCAGCTTCAAGCTGTTATTCTGAAGTAAGTGAATCCCCAAATTTGGCGTCATTTCTAGCAACAATAGGGGGATCTTCCAGCCCAAATTTGCATAAATCTCCACATCACGAGATGGATAATATGTCACTCACAGGAGTAGGATGCACATAGGCGATGGGATTATTGCGATTCAATTGCATAGGTTGAGAGGTGAGATTAGCTAATAGAACTAAAACAGCTCCATCGTAGGCAGGATCAAGGATACCAGGGCAAGGTAAAGCCTCCAAATGAGAGGGATTTTGATTACCAAATATCTCTAACTTATGATCATGGGGTACAAATACTTGTACTCCCGTATCAATTATGACTTGAGATTTTGGGGGAATGCAAAATCAGAGAGTTAGAATATAAAGGCATTCCCTCAGATGCACAAGCTGATGGAGGTGGAATTATAGTCCTTGGACCCAGGATTTGGTATTTAAGATGTGATATAAAAGTGGAATATTCCAGTAAGCAAACACGTCGTGTGAGTTTGCTTTTGCTATTGGGAACATTGTGTAAGATTAAAGGTACTTGGTACCCAATTAAAGAATGGTATATGTCTTTAAGATTGATTATTGTATCAAAATCGGTGAGAAACTTAGTTCCCAAAAGGTAGATCATAGCAGTTGTTATCCAATACTACTGCAGGGGCTGACACAATCAACTTTATAAAGCACATCAGAAGAGAGGAATAGGCTCCTATAGATTTAGTGTAGGAAGTCCATCAGTTCCATAGTTTTGGGAATGGTTTAAATCTGGCGCCAATTTGATTTTTTTTCATAAATTGGACGAGATTACATTGATGGGCGATCCTGTATCAATGATAGCCAAACCTTTCACCCTATGAACGATGACTTCACCCCCAGGTTACATCAGTGCCAAAGTTTGGGATTGAGAACACCGAGGCATTAATTGATTGAATAATTTAGAAGAAAAAGAGGAAGCATAAGCTGAAATAGTGTCTTTGTTAGCTGAGGCATCAGGGATACTAAGCTCATCAGGAGCAGATACCACATAACAACCTGTAGAAGAATCAAAAGGTTTTGACTGAGGCCCCTGAGGTAAGTCAGCACAGGGATCCTCATGCCCTATGCTGACTTCTCTTTTTCGATTCCTCCGCTTGCTTTTTCCAACATTTAGATACCACATGACCCACAAGACCACAATAAGTTCACAGCTCCTTCTTCAGTTTGGATTTGGGTTTAGGTGGCATTGCATGGATGTGAGAATGAGGGTTACTAGAGGAGGTCGGATGTACCACCCCATTAGGAATCTCCATAAGCGCTTCTTTGATGTCAATAATGGAGCTGAAATTTCTTTTAAGTGACTTCAAATTTAATAGTAACTGAGTGCAAGAACTGAACGCACTCATTACAGCTGATATAGCATCATCAATGGTAATCTGGTCACAAGTAGCATGTATCTGGGCCTCATGGTAGAATCGTTTAGCAAAATCCTGGATAGACTCTCCTCGTTTGATTTGAATATTAATAAAGGCTTGCTTTTGTTTGGAAAGGATTTGGTCACTCCCAAATTCCTTAATGAGGGCGGTTTTCACTTGAGCCCACATAGTGCAAACCTTAAGTTGAGGAACAATAATCTCTTGAGAAAACCGATTTAGGCAAGAGGTGATATGGAGGACCTTCTGCTGATCAGTAGCTCCATCCATTGCGCGTTCAAAAAAAGAAAAGAAAAGAATGGAAGCTACCTTCACCCAGTTCAAACTTATCCTTGAAGGTAGGTTTGAAAGGGGTGGCTTCAGTGTTCAAGATGTGTACGCCTAATACTGTGACTGGTCCAGCCTCTGAGGGTTCAGACTCTGTGAAATGGGCATAGGGGATTTCAGTCAACTTGTTTCTCAAGTGGTTCAAGTCATCTTGTAAATTTTGAACCAATTGGTTAAGTTGGTCATTCATAGGGGTCCAGTTTAAGTAGGAGATCACAGTAAACAACTCAGCTTTTTTGGTCTCAAGTACTTCACATTTGACAGTCAATCGCTCAATGGACGTTGTCAATGAAGCAAACTGGGTTTCTTGCGTAGTTTGATTTACATCGCATAGATGATGTGCATTCTCAACACCATCCAGTAAGTTGATTAAGGAAAAGTCCGGATTGGTCAGAATACCTTTTAAGGATAAGAAACACCCTTGAGCTAGGGCTCAGATTTGTGCTTCTGATGCTTGTACTAAAGATACTAGGAGCATCGAAGGTCCAGAATCTGACGTTGGAAGCAAGGAGCCAGGGGGACCAGGAGGTCCTAGGGGTCCTTGCAACTCATCTCTACCTGCTGGTCCCAGTGGGCCTTGTTGACCCACTGGACCAGGGGGACCAATTTCACCAGGGGGTCCCAGGGTTACCAATGGGAAACTAGGTGGTCCTGGGGGTCCAGGAGGACCAACATGGCCGGGTTCACCTCCTCTAATATTACTCACCACTTGAACAAGTTGTTGGGTTAGCCCATTAAGCTCCCCCAAGCTCTTCTCATGTTCAGCCTGCAGCTGATCCAGTTGTCTCTTAATCTCATCCTCCAGGGAGGTAATCTGGTGGTGAGTAGAGTTAGTGGCATTGGTAACTTTATGAGATACTTCCTACCCGATGTATCCCACAACTCCATTATCAATTCTCACCAACTGGTTATGAATATTGTTGATTTCTCTTCTATTATTGAAAATGGCCTCTCGATTATCCCTTCCAAAGTTGGATGCCATTTCATAAAATGAAAATAGTTGAGAGTGAAATTGTTGCGCTAGAGTCAACTGGCGCTAGATTTTGAGATGATGCAATCCCAAAATCTGGAGTAAATGGTGACTAGCAGGATGTACGTAATGCCAGAGATACTGCTCAGTTCTAGCCAAACCAACTTTGGTAGGCTGAACACTGCTCAGTTATATAAGTTCATCATGTTGTCATCAACTTTAGATGCTTGGGCATGATTAGGGAGAGCACCAGGCTGAATAGCCCCCCCTGATCAAGCTTTTGACAGTTTCTTCAACATTTGCGGCTTGAATCTGATAATTAGATTGGTCAGGGTCATTGATGGCCAAGTCCATTGAAGCTTGAATTCTAGATTATTAATATTAGTTGAAGGCAAATCTTGCCAGTTAGAGTATACCCATCGGGTAATACTCAAAGATTTTCTCAGAAGAGGGGCTCACTTCACTAGACGTATTCATCATTGTGAAAGTATGTTTTCACCAGGTAGCCTCAGGAGCAGACCTGGCAGGGAGCACCAGTATTGTAATTTGTGAGAAATTATGATAAGCAGGTGCTATGAAAGCTACTAAATTATTTGTTCCATGGCTCTAGCAAAGATTGACACAATTGCAACAAAATTATTAGTTCCATTGCTATAGTTGTTTCAAATTGGAAATACAGAATCCTGTATAAAAATATACCAAAATTAGGCTATGTGAGACAAGAATTAAGGTACTTTATTAATTAAAATTCAGAGTATTTATAGGAGAAAATTTAGTGGTCCTTTGCAAGGATTTCTGTGATTCACCTGAGGTAAGTTCTTTCCTAACAGATGACCAATTTTGCTGATTATCATTGTTATTAAAGTACTTGTGATGGTCAAATCTAATAAGCTCTTGTTAGATGCAATCGACCTTCTTAGCAAGGACTTAGCCCCTTCAAAATGATTGGTCATTTCAGATTTCTTGGTTGTCTAATATTGATGAGCTTCTTCAGATTGCTTAGCCTCACCTGTCATAGGAGGCTGATAACTTCAAAGGGTCTTTCTTTGGTTAAATTGAGAATTGGAAATACCCATTGTGGATTTTTCAATTTCATTAGACTAAGATATTGTATCTCAATCTAGATTAATTTTTGTCATCTTAGTTGTATCTCCACAGAGGTTATAGGAAAGGTGGCTTACCGTCTTTAATTGCCTGAAAAATGGAAAACTCACAATGTATTCTATAATTCCCTCTTGCACAAAAAAGAAGAAGTTCTTACCACACCAGTAAGTCAAAGAGTTAGAACCACCACAAATTAAAGGTCCCTGTCCTGAGTATGAGGTGGAGGCTATTAACGGGAGATGAACATATCATAGTAAAGTGCAATACCTGGTTAAGTGGCTGGTATCCTGCAGAAGAGAGAACTTGGGAGCCTGAGGAGAACTTAAGGAATGCAGGCAAGATATTAAATAAATGGAAGAAGAAGGCCTCGCAGGTAGCTTCAGCCTTGATGGGGGATGATGTCAGGGTAAATCCTGACATTTGTGTAATTCCTGAGATTCCAGATATCATCAGTCAGATCAATAGGATATGTGATGAAGTTAGATAAAATAATTGCATATCAAATGAATGATTGTAAGAAAATGTTTGATTAATCATTTAAATTACTTCAATTGCAATATATTGAGTCAGTTAATCGCACCAAAACAAATTTATGATGAGACTGAGATGATTCCCACTGCCTTTTCAAAATCACATGCAAGTTGCATCCTATAAGCTCCAGAGAATAATAGTGCACTGTTAAAATCAATTAAGCTTAGGTAATTCCAGGAAATTGGATGTTATATAAAGCCAAGGCATACATTTAGTTAAACTTTGCAGTTAATAAAAATATGCTTTATCATGCAAACACTATTAAGTTTGTTTACTAAAGTGTTATTAATACCGATCTACCACCACAGCCTACAAAAAACCCCATTTAACTTTCCCTTTTAAAACCATATCTTTAGACAACTCTCATACCAGCTTACCCATCATTACTTATACCTGGACACCTCTAGTGTCCTTATCATACTGGTTTAAACCCCTTGGTTATGCTAGCTCATGGTTAGCTACCATCAACCAGGTCAGTAGTACACCAGTTCCTGACAACAATTATAAATGCATGATCCCTCCTAAACATTCTTAAATTTTGGTACCTAATGGCCTGTTATTACCATTTTCTACTTCAGTTTTATCTTTATTTTGGTTTAAAATTATTGTAGGTCTCTATAAATTATTGCCTGTGGCGCTCTTTCCAATTATCCTTTATCCTTTGGCCTGTTTAGTCTTTATTCTTAAAGGACTAATGACAAAGATCTCATGTAATATTAACCCTTATATTATTCTACTAAAGTTTAAATCTGTGAATTTCTTATTTTGCTGTTTTTAAGGGTTAGACTAGTACTGTCAGAGTATATCTTATTGGAAGTCACCTAATTGGGTAGTCTCATTTTTACTCTTTAGTTTGGTTTACGTCCTAATTGAGGGCGTTGGTGATGGTGCTGCAAGACTCCTATCTCTTTAGAAGCTAAAATGGCATGCAGTACCTGCTGCTACCTGTCCTACCTCTCTCCTTATATTAGATGAAAAGACTAATCTTGATGTATATCATAAGCTGTCCTCTTTCATATCCCATTTTGAGCCCCAGAAGAAGAAAGTATCTCACACTTTCTGCTTAAACTCATCTGTAAAATTTCTCACAAGGCTCATCAATGGTTACTCATGTTAAGTTATATAACAAGCTCCTATAGAGTTACTTCCTATTTTAATAAAATTTGTACCACCATTTATATTTATCCTTCTCATATTGACTATGTCGCTTATATCCGCCTTTTGTAAGGTAATCTCCCAATTTCAAAACATACGGTCATTTCAGGAAAAGGCCTTACAGCTGGCCTTAATGGATTTGCTAATGTTACCCTCCTACATATGTCTCTTAATGCTAGCAAATCCTCCTTATTGTCTGAAACAACTCTTTTCCAGCTTTGAAACCTTCTTGGTGCTTTTGTATATTCTATCCTAGAACAACCCTTTAATACCTTCACCCTCATTTAATTAAACCCCTTCAGAGTCACTAGTCCTACTGCGACCTATACCAATAAGAATTTTTTTTAGTACTAGATGGTTATACCAATAAGAATATTACTATCATGAAATTCTCTCACTTGGCCCTTAATTATCACTCATCCACTATAAAGGTGCCAATTTAAACAAGCATGGGCTTGCTGGTGGTAAAGTTATAATTCTATCACATAGGTAGGAGACAGCTTACCATTTGCCCTTCAGTGTCATGCTCCATGCAATACTCTTTACTTTTTTGCCATTAAGAATAGAGGGGTAAGTAAGCTCATTTTCTTTAGAGAAACTTTGACCTTCTATCTAAAACCCTTTATAGAAATTATTATTCTTTTGATGAAACACTTGATGGGTCTCCTCCCATTGAACTTATAGCTAGCCTGTATTCTTCAGTCCTTTTTTTAGCACTAGTGGAGTATTCTTTCAGTCCTTCAGATAGTAAACCTTTACCTTTTATTTCCTGTCCTTAGCTACTTTTACTTCTGCTGGTTAAAGCTATCAAGCTATTAAATTTGTTGCCATTGGCACCATCCAAAGCTTTACATCTTAGGAATGAGTAGAACCCTTAATCTTCCTCTAAGTTTAGGTGAACTAGTTATTTCTTTATGTGTCCCTATTCATCCTCTGTGTAAGTCCTGGGGAACATCCCCTGTGTGGATCGGGCACTTATCCTGTTTCCAAGTAAAAAGGTTCCAAAGAGGGTGGCTGTACCCCTCATTACCCAGGGTGACCTCGCCCACGTGGTGGATGAGCGCTGGGTAACAGCTCTCCATCTTCAGATTCCTCCCCTGGTGTCCACACTCACCTTGGCTGAACTTGTCTGCTATATCAGGAAATCTGTGCTGAGATCACCAAATCAAAGTTGATTGGTCCAAAACCAAAAAAAGCCCTACAATTGGAATCCGCATAGTCAAAAAGGGATGAAGATTGAGTTATCAGCTGGAATCGCTGACAGTTTCAATTCAGCCAGCAGTGTGATCATCAAAATTAACCCCCTCTTAAAATTGTCAGGGATGATCCCTGATGTACAGGTAGTATCATTAAAAACCATTGACAATAGTTTGAAGCTTCTATCCAGAAAATTGGGAGTTGCGTCCAGTGCAACTCTTTTGAACAAACGAACAGCTCAGTGACCAGGCATGGGTGGGTTGGGCACCCCAAAACCATTTCCAACCAATTGGGACTGCCCATATGTGGGGTGGCCCTGGGGAATTCCTAACACTCGTCAGGCCAGATGCAGTTGCGCAAACTGCAAGAAATACAGTCAAGACTCAGTTTGGGCATTTGAGGTCAAACTGACAGTGACTTGGCTTGCCGCTGAATTCTTTGATGTTAGTTCCTGTTGAGCTTATCTGCCCCCATCCCTGAATAATTCGCCGGTTAGGTTAAACTTGAGGGACCCAATCACTGCTTGCCCCACATCAATCAACCGCTATTTAATCAGTTGCATTGCACTGAGAAAATTGTTGGATGATTTTCTTCACTTTCCTTATTTATAATTTGCCGCTAAAAAAGCTATCAATTTTTAACTCTATTGATATACTTCTGGCCATATTCCTGATGGCTTTACTCTGGTGGCCTGTCAGTCCCTATACCAGATGGGCTTTATCAGTACTGATGGTAAATATGGCCCCCACCATCATCAACTGGATTCAGTGAGCCAGATACTTCAGGCAATTCAACCCCTTTATTTTAAAATATCCGCCATCTTTATACTGGGACCTTGTGGCCTTAGATCCATCATTTACAAGTAAGGATTTGCCCCTTGTCTCCTCAAGTGTATTGAACCCACCCACCGATGATCTTGTAGAAGCTATACCTGTGGTACCATCCCCTGCAACAAGACCCCCAGTGTCTGAGTTTGTCTCCATTTGGTTCGTTTTTGGGTTACTATTCACAATTGCCCTACACCAACAATTTATCATTTCCCAATTCTTGGCTCCATACAACGTCATACATGTGGCAATGCCTCTGGCATTCTGGCTTGCTTTTTGGGTGCTTACGCATCCTGAATGGCAGGCTGGTCTAAACTTCCTTTGCCGTTTTCATGACACTCTGTCACCAAGGGACATTTCCTGTATCCTTCCAGGTGGGTAACATTGGTTTTGTGGAGGCTTTTTCTGTCATTTATCTACTCCTATACCCTGCTATGTTGAGTGTGGGTTGATGGTGGCTCTTTATCATCTATACAAAACTCCCATAGAAAACCCCAGTTATGAAAGTAATGGATGATGTTAACAAATTGATCATATGCCTTGATGAAAGTTAGATAGCAGCCCAACCAAAGTAATGTCTTGCTCCCAAATTTAGCATAACCTCTATGCAATCTATCACAACAATTTGAGAACAAGTAACCTACCTGATTGTATTAAAAGTACTTGGACTTGTTTGATGCCTTTAAGGCTAATTAAGCACCTGCTCACATGAGTTTTGAATCTTAATTCAAGCTATCTCTTGACTTAATTAAATTATAGTTTCTCAAATACCACTTATAACTAAGGGAAGAGGCTTCAAAGTATGATTGAGTTAATGACATACTTTAAAAGGGAATTTTTTGAAAAGACATTTCCTGAGTTTCCCCATAACGTTTGTAAGATAATCATATGGCTCTCTCAGACCATATGTTAATTTGGCAATCTGAACAATATAAAGTATAAGACCTCCACCCATAGAAATTAGGACACAGATTTTTCACTATGATGAGAAGGTCAGCATACTAAGCAAATGGGATGTTTATGCCAAAAATCAGATCTTCATTATAGAGGACAAGATAGATGACTGCTTTTCACAAAGGGAGAGGATGTTATCAGTTCAGGGCCTTACCCTTTGGGTTTAAAACACCTCATCTGCTTCTAAATGTTCATATAAGCGGTCCTAGGCGACCTCATGAGATTCTACACAATAGCTTACATAGATATATCCTAGTTTACCCAAATGAAGAGTCCCATGCTAAACATTTAGTAGTTATTGTGGAATGCTTATGACAGGAAAAATTAACTACCAAAACAAGTAAATGAAAATACTTTTATAACTAAAGTCTTGTTTTTCAGGAATATATAACTTCTCAAGGTCTCATGATGGTTGCAGAAAAATGTAGCCGATTGTAATTGGGCAACTCCTACCTCACATACTGTTTGAGTTACTAAGATTTCAATAGATCAAATGGGAATCAATTGATGGATACTCCAAATTCTGTTCAAGGAAATTCCATTGTGGCATAACCTACCAAAATCACCACAAATGATGGCTATCCAGATGAGCAGCTGAGGTCTGGAATCCCTTTTGTATCCACCAGACTGATAGGTAAAGAACTTGCCAGTGGGAATTTGACTAAACCTTTCAAATCTTTTTAGGGAATATTATGTATCCCATAATCGGATTTATACTGGTTTATTCTACAGATCTCCATACCCCACAAAATCACAAACTTTCACCAAACCTATAAAAAGTCTTAAATTTATAAATAAAGGGAATCTCATTTTGTTTACAACCTTGTCTAGTTTACACTAGAAATTTTGCTTGCTTTTAGTGAGATTTGCCTTGCTGGATATTATTTCTCCATCAAGAGATTTGAACTATAGATAAAGGTATAATAGGAGATTAAGCTATAGCTACCTCAACTAATAATTGTGTAGCCTTTGAAGGACACAGCTTTCAAAAATTGATAAAAAAAGTTAACACTGGTGCTCCCTGCAAGGTCCCTTTTGAGGCTACCTGATAAAGACTTATCTTCACAAGGATCAGCCCAGCAGCCACAGCCCTACCACAATGGAGGAGATTATGCGTTTGCTTAATGAACAATCTTCTGATGGAAATTATGAAACTCAAATTAGCGCCATGAACAACAGCTGCTAAAGGTAGCTCAAGGAGCATGGATGATTATTGAAGAGGATTATCTTGATGAGGACATAGCAATGATCTCCTTATACAGTTAAGTTGTTTCCCTGTCCGCCAAAGTGGTGATCCAATCCATAAATATTAATAAATCTCTACTGACTCCTAGATACCAAAGGCTTGCTCAAGCATGTTTGTACTTGCTACACCAACCTTCAGGACGATATGGAC
Source organism: Massospora cicadina (assembly GCA_022478985.1). NCBI lineage: Eukaryota > Fungi > Entomophthoromycota > Entomophthoromycetes > Entomophthorales > Entomophthoraceae > Massospora > Massospora cicadina. The sequence continues at coordinate 3,665 of JAKSZP010018585.1, read as the reverse complement.
GACTTCCGCTGTCAAGTCAATAAGTCTATCCCCCAAACTAACCTAGAAACCATGGAATCAACTTAGACTGTCCAGTCTCCTCGTCCATCTAGATATGCTCTCCACAATCCTGTTAAATATTTTAAACACATTATAAAGAAATATATGTATCTGGAACTGAAATTATCCAGTCTTATCTGTATGTATATGAAAATGTGATAGAGGCTGCTACATATTACCAAAAGTGTCAGCACTAAAGAGCTGCCTTGATAGTAAGGCTCAAGAAATCATTATGCCCTATTTCAAGAAGTGTACAACTTGGGCGGATCTAAAGTAGACCCTCATCAAAGAATTTTGCAGTAACCTCCCCTTTCTAACTGTAAGCAGGCATTTACATATCCAGCCTAATCAGGAGGAAAAAATAGCAAGTTTGCGGAGCAGTTCTACCATGAAGTGCAGTTTCTCACATCATTTAATTGGGTTAGCTTGGATGATGCCATTGCTGCTGTCCTCTCTGCATTTCAACATGATGTGACACTTGTGCTATAAGCTTTAGAATGCAAAAAATTTATAAAAGTCCACACTTGATTTTAAGGAATCCATCATGGAATTGCCTGAGAGGGATGTGCGTCAAGCACTTAACAAGGGGAACCAGGCCCCATTAATGCCGTGGGAATACCCCAGAGATCTAAACCTCGCCACGACCAATGCTCCTATTATGGATTCTTTGGGAATCAGGAGGCCACTTGTTGGAAGTAAAAGGCTTATGAGGTGAAAAAAGTGGAGTTGGCTTAGGGTGCAAGGCATCCTCTGCTGATGACCTTGCACATCAGGACACATCAGCTTTCATTTCCCACACTTTGTTGCGCCCTAATCAACCTGACAAGGTGGATGTCTCAGATTGGATAGTTTTAAATAAAAATCTAAACTTCTCTTACTCTGCTCCTCCTGGACCACTTCCACCAGGGAGATCCATATACTCAATTCCCCATTTTGGCACTAAGGATAGCCATCTTAAAGTTATTTTCCATAAGGAGAAAATTTTAGCCATAGTCAATACCATGTCACTGTTAACATCATTTCCTCTCAGCTGATGAAGAGGATAAAAGTTGCGCCAGATCAAAAACACACCATGGATTATTGAACTGTGGGCCCTCAGCAGACCGATCTCTGTGTGCTTACTTCACACTGCCCCTCCAGTTGGATCACTGGTTGTGACAGCCCCAGAGGTTGTATTAGAAAATGACAATTATGACCTTCTCATCAGTACTCAAGACCTATTGATTTTGGTGAAGATCGGATAAGGAAATGGGATAGTTTACCAGATTTGTATTTTTTTATCCTGAAATACATATTCCTTTAATGGTTAATGACGCTCCTAAAGAGAAAGGGAAAGAAGACCTAGGGGTTGTTTATTGGAACATCTGAATTTATTTTGCGCTTAGAGTACTGAATAGTTGGACCAAAAACTAAACTGCCTCCTCCCAGCACTGAGGCTCAGGAGGAGATAATTGTATACTTTAATAACCATGTCACTATATCCTCAAAATCGAAAATACTGGTAGACACTGGAATACGAGTTATTATTCCACTGGATTATGTGTAAGAAATAGTGGAGACCCTAATATGACTCTTCATGAGACTCTTACCTGCCCAAGGTTGCTGGATCTTGTTTATCAGACCTTAATCATACTGATGGCCAATTTTACAGATTGACCTATACAGATAACTCAAACCCAGCCTGTGGCATATGTTCAGGCCCTACCCGCTGAGCAAGTTAATACATACATGTGTATGGGAATATGCACAATTTAGGGATTGACAAGGACCCTACCATCAGCCATGTCAAAGTAAAATAGGTGACACCCTCACCTCTGAGCTTCAGTGGCAAGTGGTTGCACCAATTAAGGGAGTATGCTGACTTATTCTTAAAAGACTCTAATACTTTGGAATATTGAAAGGGGTACAGCAAAGTGTGTTTATAAGTAGTCTTGATCTTATTTATGCTTGAACCCACAGAAAATTTAAAGTTGAAGAAGCTCAAGTGGCAAAGGAATTAATGAAACTCTTAGACGCTATATTACTGAAGCCCTCAGAAAGTCCTTGGGTCTCGCCATTGCTCCTTATATGGAAGAAGGATGAGGGAACCAGGTAGTAATGAACTACAACCAGTTGAATGCCTTTACGTGAAAGGACAGTTATCCGCTGCCCCAAGTTAATGTTCATTATGACTTTTAGAAAGTTCCCAATTCTTCTCTGAAATGGATCTTGCTAGTGGCTACTGGGAGATTGAGCTTGCGATGAAGGATCAGGAGAAATGTGTTCTAATAGCAATTGAGGGTTTGTCTGAATCAGTAAGAATGCCACAAGGGCTATGCAACGCCCCAGCCACATTCCAAAAACAATGGATGGCCTGTTAGGGGACTGAAAAGTGTTGTGTGTGTTAGGTTACCTTAATCACGTGAACGTGTTCTCCTGCACCTTTAACCAGTACCTTTATCAATCAAAGGAAGTGTTCTAACGCCTCTGTAAGTCTTGGGGACCAGCCCCTACAACTGGATAGTGAGCAGCATCCCTTTCGGACCAAAAGGGGGCCAAAGGCCCAAGTGGACCCCCTGTCGCAGCTGAGCGACCTGGCGCACATGGTTGATGAGCGCTGAGTGACTGCCCTTCCGCCTAGAGATATTCAGATCTCTCCCCTCCCCCCCTCCCCAACCCTGGTAAAATTAATAGAGGGGACCTGCCAGGAGATCATGCAGGCCAGAGGCCATGGGCGAGCCCCTGAGACCCCTCACTCACCAGGGGAAACTTACCAAAATTTTGAAGAAACAGCCAGCGCAGGTATAGGAGCCCAGTATGCAAATTTCGGGCTAACAGAGATAGTCTGGACTGGTCAGGTCTGAGAGTCAGATCAGAACTCAATTTGGGTTTCAAACCAGGCCACCAGTGACTCATACCAGTTGCCCCTACTATCCAGAACGGAAACAAGAAGTTTGGATCATGTGGACAATCAAATAGAGAGTCCAGACCGGGTTGTGGATAACCAAGCACCAAGGCCACAGCCCCCCAGGATGAATTTGGGAAATCTGAACCATGTGAGCTGCCCAACTCAAATGGTCAAGGCCCAGATTGGAACCATTGACCTAGTCTGGCCCCAAAAATTTGGGAAAATCAGCAAAAGTTTTTTTGATTTTTGCCAAGATTTTGGGCATCCACTCCACTCCCCCACCCGCCAGCTAACCAAACTCCATCGCCAATCCCCAATCACCCAATACCCTAGCATCCCCACTATGTGATTTGCCCAATACTTAAGGCAACTGCCCTGCTAATGGGCAGTTGTTGGTTCATTCTCTATTCTCCTCACGCCTTGCGCCAAAATAAAGACAAATACCCTGAACGCCTTGTTGCAGACTCTGCCTGTTAGTTTTTTTTGTTCAAAATTCTGCCGATCAATCTGGTGAAGCGTACTGCCACCCAAATTGTCATCCTGATGATTGCCAAATGGGTCATCTGGTTGCTCAACCCTGCCACATGGTGGTAGATCATATCCGCGGTAAACCGCCTCACTATTGATGACAGAGTTGACTCTCCATTCGTTTTTGCATATCTGTTAAATGTGAACCCATCCATTTGCTTCACCATCAGGTTTCCTGAGAGCGCCCCCCTATCAGAGCAGCCTCAGGGTG